>OZ010788.1:679852574-679865074 GCA_963932465.1 Maratus speciosus
AAGAACAATAATAAAAAATTATTTACCCAGAATCGCGTTTATGTGATTAGAGTAATACAAAAACATATGATTCAAAAAGATTATTTGTGTTACGTTTTTTCATTAACTTTTAATCAAGCAGGCTGATTATGAACGATTTGTGAATGTGCGATACGAAAAATCTGTTTAAACCCTTCGAATGATACTTCAGTCATCGTTCAGTGTTTTGCTTGTGCATAAAAAAAGGAATGTTCGCTTTCGAAATACTATGACTGTGTATTATTAAATTCTAAGCTTTGTGTTAACTAAATAGAAATTTACAGATTCTGTTCGAATATTTCGTAGCTGAAACAATTTTAAAAGAAAAAAAAAATGATAAATTAAGGTTGCAAAATACCTTTAATAATTCAAATTTTTCTTTTTTATCCTACCTGGAATTTTTACGGTAAACAAAGTTTTCTGTAATTTCCTGTGGTAACAAGTTTTATTTTCCCCCCATGGGATGGGGCTGGCGAAGGTTCTGATAAAGTGATTTTTAGATAGCAGAGAAACTTTCATATTTTTGGTTTCATCATGTTCTTAATGCATATTAATTTTTTTAAATCATTCTTTATTCCATCTTTGATTAATTAACTTAATTAAGATTTACTAATTACAATAAAGTAACTAACTACAGCATTAAGATTTCATGTTTTTCTTATACAATCTATATTTATTTAATTTTTTGCATACATCAAAAAATGTAAGCTACTTTTTAAACATAGTACGTAAAATTTTGCTTAAACAAATAAGCTTAACAAAGGCATGAAAAGAATATCCGGCAGTTTTCACAATGAGTTACAAATATATAAATTTTCTTCTATTGAAAATGTACTTAAATGGTGAAAAATGATCAATATTACGATACTATATACCGAAGAAACCAATACATACAGAAATGGCCTTAATTGGAATTTAGCCGCTTTAATGAGTAACCGTTAGCAAATTATCTGAACTGTCCTACCCTTCATTTTGAGTAACTAATGTTGTTAAAGTACCAACGTACTGAATAACCAATTTAAATTTGAACTTTTGCAAGTTACTAAATTGTTAGGAAATCTTCACGGTGCAGCGCTGTTCAAATTATGACTAGGACAGTCATAACATTTAATAATAACATAACATTAATTTAAATTAATTTATTTTTATCTAGTTAAACAATTTATTATATATAAAAATATTTAAATTTGTAATGACACTGAAAAACGGTTAAAAAGAGCAATAAAAAAATATAATTTACCCGGAATCACGTTTGCGTGATTGGAGTAACACACACACAGACAGAAAAAATTATGTGGTTCAAAAAGAACTATTTGTGATACTTTCTTTCATTAAATTCTTTTAATTAAGGAGGTAGATATGAAACGATATGTGAATGTATATGAAAAATGTGCATAAACTTTTCGAGTGATACCTGATCCATCGTTGTTCGGTTTGTATGCGCATAAAGAAATAATCTTAGCATTCGAAATACTATATAGTGACTGTGTATTATTAAATTCTTATCTCTGTTTTAACTAATATATGTTTACAGATTTTATTCGAATATTTCGCACTTGAAACAAACTTTAAAAGAAAAATAATAATGATAAATTAAGATTGCAAAATACCTTTAATAATTAAAAATTTTCACATTTATCGTACCTGGATTTTTGTTTTAGAAATAAAGTTTTCTGTAAATTGATGTGGTAACCAGTTTTTTTTTTTTTTTTTTTTTTTTTTCAGGGAAGAGGGCTAACAAAAGTTCTGATTATGGGATTTTTAGATAGCCGAGAAATTTTCATATTTTTAGAGATTTGCTAACTACAATAAAGTAACTATAAAGTAACTAACTACAGCATTAAGTTTTCATATTGTTATTATACAATCTTTATTCATTTTTCTCAGATATAAAAAAATTAAGTTAATTTTTAAATACGTGTATAGTATTTAAAGTTTTACTTACAAGAAAAATAAATTTAACAAAGGTATGAAATGCACATTTGGCAGTTTTCACAACGAATTACAAATATATAGTTTTTCTTCTATTGAAAATGTACTTATATGGAGAAAAAGAATCAATATTACAGTAACTGTATACCGAAAAAACCAATACACACAGAAATTGCCTTGATTGGAATTTAGCCGCTTTAATGAGTAACCACTAAGAAACACTCTGAACTGTCCTACCCTTCATTTTGAGTAACTAAAGTTGTTATAGTACCAACGTACTGAATAACCACTTTAAATTTGACGAACCTTTACAGATTTCTAAACTGAATTAGGAAAACTTCACTGTGCAGCACTGTGCAAATTATGACTAGCCTAGTCGTAACATTTAATAATATACTATTAATTTAAATTAATTTAACTGTAATTATTTAAATCATTAACTATATATCAAAATATTTAAACCTGTAATGAAAATGAAAGATGATAAAAACAACAATAAAATATTAAAAATACCTGGAATCATGTTTGTGTGATTAGAGTAATACAAAAAAAGTTATATGATTCGAAAAGGATTATTTGTGATAATTTCTTTCATTAATTTTTAATTTAACGGGCTGATATGAAGCGATTTGTGAATTACGATATGAAAAATCTGTTTAAACCCTTCGAATGATACCTCATTCATCTTTGCGTTTTGTATGTACATAGAAATGGAATGTTCTCTTTCAAAATTAATGAAAAAAATTATATCATTTAAAAACAATGTGCGACTCCTGTTTAATTGTCTACATAAGTTTAAATAATCCTTTTTTTTCCATTTCCTTAGCCATATATCTAAAAACGCCAAAAAGTAAATATTATATATATTTATATTAATTCAGCATGAAATTCCAGTTATCTATGAAACGTAAATCACAGCGGTATTTTTTAACAGTCAGAGCCTGGTCTAATTTTTAAGATAGGCGGTGAATACTTAAAAAAAGGTGATTTTTAAAAGAAGGAATTGAACTCTGATTGATTTAATAATCATCTACATAAAATGTATGACATGTTTGAAAGAATGACTATTTTTAAAACTGAGGACATTGTTTTCTGCTAAATTAAAATACCAAAATTTCGTCCTATCGAGAAAATTGAGGAAAGTTACAGAAAACAGGGCTCCCAACACATTTTAGTCCTAAAAAAGGGGGAAAGGGGATCATTTTTATTTTAAAAGGGTACTTTGGGGGACCATTTTTATTTAAAAAGGGAAATTTGGGGGACCATTTTTATTTAAAAGGGGGACTTTGGGGCAGCATTGTAGTGGGTAGCTGCCCGAGTACGCACCCAGCTACCCGCACAGGCTGGGTTTTTTATAAAAAACCTGTTTTTTTTTACAACTATAAGGGTTGTAGTGGGTAGCTGCCCGGGTACCCACCCAACTACCTGCCCGGGCTGTTTTTTTTTTTTATATAAAAACCCGGGTTTTTTACAACCCTGCTTTGGGGGACCATTTTTATTTAAAAAGGGGACTAAAAAAGAATCATGAGTAAAAACATTGCACTAATTTTCCTAAATATGCAAGTAAATTTTTTAAATTACCCCGGAAAATATGTTAGAAGGTTATCTTTATAGGATGTCATTAAACAATGTACAGAGTTTTATAGAAACACATTTAAATATCCTACTGCAAGACTATAGAAAGTATTCATTATTTCAGCATTCACCTTGATAACTCTCTTTAAAGGTAAAAAATAATGATCAGTGAATAAAAAGAGCACAGCATAATAATGATCCCTATTGAGCATTAAAATTAGATTAAGATATAATATTAATAATAATAATTATCCTCAAACATAAAATTTAGTTTCTTTCTACACAACAGAAGCTAGGATAAGCTATATAATGTTCATAGGAAAAAGTCTAGTATGGCAAAGCTCCGTGGGGAGTGATCAAAACCAATATTGAATCATCAGTTATTCATAATCATCTTACATATCAAATCTGGTGAAATTTAATTCCAAACATGCCATGATCTGGCTTTCACAGAAATAATTAAAACTGCAACCTAGTAGTGCCTGCCACCTGTCACGAAATACACCAAAATCTAATCAGTGCCAATTTATGTCAAGGATTAAATGAATGTGAAGTTTGATGGAATTTCACCCTAACGATGTTAAGATATAATTATCATGTAAATTGTGAAAAATGTAACATAGCAATGCCACCTGTTGGGTCATATACAATAAAACCTAATCAGCACCTATGTGTGGTAAAGTCTAGTTAAATATGCCATTTGATGAAATTCCATGCTTTAGTTTTGAGATACAGTAACTACAAATTTTGTATCACAAATAGAGAGATTTTTAAAAAATAGTCAAATCGTGTTGAAGGTCAATCTAAAACATGTAAATCTATTTTTAAAAAAAATCGATTTTTTTTTTCATGATTCCAATACCTTCTGATAAAATAGGAGGCTCTGCCCCCTACGAGCTATGCTCGACAAATTCCGTTCAGACACTGCAGACTCTAAAAACACACTAATTTGATCCACTTTAAAAAGATTATGGAAGATTTGAATAATAATTAAACAACCAGTGATGATCTCACTGTAAACAGATTTCCATTCATTTCAACTTCACTGAGGGATTTTAATATATAATCAGCTGCTGTTCAGACATTTAATGGCTGTTTTCGTGATTGATTAAATAAGATCACTAAACAACATCTGAAAATTAGCCTATATAAAACAAACAAATCAAACAGAGTCATTGACTTTTGGAATTTTTTAAACAACTTTATAAGAAAATTGTCTTAAATAACACATTTTAAATATATCGTTTTAAATCTGACATAATTTTCACAAAAAATTTATTTCTCTCTTTAACGTTCACATGAAAATACATTTGTTGTTTGAAAGGGAGAATTATTATTTGCGGTGTCTTAGAATTGACAACAATCTCTCTATTCTAAAAAAAAGTAACTACCGCTGTCACCGCCGCTGGTTTTGAATATTTTGTGACCGGAGGTCTTTCTTCGTTAATATTAAAAAAAACTGTTGCATACAAAAATATGAAAATCGGTAGTATTATAGAAAAATGTTTGATAAACACGCTGATGCAGACAGTTTTCAAATCAAAGAATTATTTTAAGAGATATTTAATGCCAAAGTTGGACAAAATCGTTCCATTAAAAAAGTTTTGTTTTATAGGAGCAAAAACTGTACATAGGAATTTAATCATTTTTAGATCATTTTATGAGTCAGAATTTCCCGGTGTGCAGATTGCAGTTAGTTTTTTAATTTGAATAATTTTTCGAGGTTTTATTTCTATTTTAAATTCAAATTTTCAGCATTTCGAGAGATATTTTTTACAAATTTTAGAAAATTGTATTAATTTTCTGTGTATATGATGAATGGAAATGTATAAATGTGCTTTAATCATAACACTTTAAAATATAAGATGATTATGCACGTTAAAATGTAATTAAATGGAGCAGATAACGCATGTGGAAACTTTTGGCTGGGAAAGGATTATCCTGGAAGTGAATATGTAGAAATGGTATTATGATCTTTATGAAGGCAAAGTAAAAACGTATGCAGATTAAATAAAATAAAGATAGTTTATTTTTGATTCCAAACACAGACTTGACATTAGTAGTAAATAGCAGCATTCATTTTAAACAGACATTTTGTAGACCTTGATGACGATGTTTCACAAATCAGAGCAGACATTGTTGTTTGAAAATATCACAGTATTAAACTTTAAGATAAAACATAATTATACAGATAAAACTAACATACACCATCCAGAACGGGGTCCAGCCACGTTCAGTAACTTGAAATACTTCTTCCATTTAAAGGAAGATAAAAGTGCGTATTATTAAGATTGGAATCGTATATTTATATAAAAATGGTCGGATTGAAAACGTCGTTTCAGACGAACGAACCAATCAGAGAACGGCATCGAATCGATGCAAAGCAAGATTCGATGAAAAGATTCGATTTGAAAACGATATTCTAAGTCGCCATCTGGCGGGAGAAATATCGTCACGGAAGTTGAAACGTAGTCGAAAGAAAGTTTTTGCCAGTGAAGTACGGTAATGAAATGAAATTAGAAACGGCAAAATGGTATGGATTACTATGGATGTTAAAAGGGTCAGGAAACTTTTATTACAGCTGGATATTGTCTAGAATCAATAGAGAGGGTAAGTAAAAGTTTAAGAAATATTTATTACTGTCATTATTTAAGAAATAAATAAATGTAAATAAAGTAAATGAATGACAATGAACTTAGAAATAAAATGAAGTTTGTGAAATGAGGTTTTATGACAGGAGATGATAAGAGGCAATGAGAAATACAGTGTTTGTATCTCTATCAAAACTGTTGCCAATTGTATAAACAGCGCAAACAGTAACGTTTGCTTCAAATTAAAAATTTATTTTACACGTGACTATTATAAACAAAAAATATAAAAAGCAGGAACTCATTGAAAATTACGTCATAAAAACTATAGTTACACGTGAATTTTAAATGAGAAAGAATATTGTAAAATAATAAATTCAGTAACATGCGTTAGAAGTCCTAAATAGGAGAATTTACGTCATATACATACATATGCAGTCTGTACCACAGGCTTGTAATGTATATCCTTAGAAAGAAGGATTAAATTCCTATGCATAGCTTTTGTTCAGCTATAAAACTTTTTTAATGGAATGATTTTGACCAACTTTAACATTGAATAGCTCTTAAAAAGGATTCTTCGATTCAAAAACTGTCTGCACAAGCGTGTTTATCAATTATTTCTGTTTAATATGAGTACTATCAGTGCTCATATCTGCAGTGCTCATCTGTGCTCATCAGTGCTCATCTGTGGCGGTGACAGAGTTAGTTAGATTTTTTAAGAATATAGAAATATAGGCTGAAGAGAGCCTAAGGGGGGAAAAAAACAAGAAGACATTGTAATTAAGAGTTCCTTTAACAGATTGGATATACTTCTCCATCAAAATTGAAAACAAAACTACATCTATAATAATAAAGGTAAAAGTTTGTATAATAAAGAGATTGTTGCATGTAGAGCTACAAGATTTGGCAGGAAGATACCACCTGTATATCTAAATTAGTTTTTGGATTTTTTTTAATTACATTTTTTTATGAGACTTTTATTTTTTAGTCTAATGTAATATTTTTTTTTCCTTTTTTTCAATAAAGTTTATTCAAAATTTGTACATTTTAAAAATCTTTCACAAATTTTTAATGTGAATTTCAGACTTTTTTTGCATTCTGCGGCAATTTTTTGACATTCATAAGAGAAATTCAGTTTCAAACTTTTAGCGCTAATGTAATAAATTTTGTCCTAATATGATTGTTGTGATGATAATTAAATGATTGTTTAAGTGGTTTAGTACAAATTACGAAGGTCTTTTGATCGTTAAAGAAATGATAAAAAACTGGAAAATTCTTACCAGTCAATTAAAGTCGAATACGAAATTGCCGCGAATTTCTTTAAATAAATTTACAGGCGACATTTGCGAATTTCAAGAATTTTGGCCTCAGTTTAAAGTTGCTATTCACGAAAATGAAGCTCTTCAGCAAATTGAAAAGTTTACTTACTAAAAATCTTTAATTTCTGATTCAGCAGCTGCCGCTATTAATGGGCTTCCATTTGAAGGCGATTAAATTTAAGTTATAGATTAAAGATGGCAGAGCAAAAATACACAATGGAAACTAAAGCTGTTAATCCCTAAGTGTAAAAGTTTATGAAGTAATATGGTGATGAAATAATTACAAGAAAGTTTAAAAACAAACTGAAGTTTATTAAAAACCAAAAGGCAGAAATATATAGCTTAACTATAGCATTATACAATATCCGAACTTTATATATAAACATATTAAACTATTAAAACAGATTTAACAAAAGTAAAATAAAACAAACCCTCATGACATATGTAAAACAGGATCATCGAGTGGCCATACGATCTCGGAGCTTTCATGAAAAATGTACATTCTTGTCAATACACTAAGCACTATCAACTTCCATCTAAATAACATCTGATTAAAGAGCAGCATGGAAAACATTTAGATATCTGGAGATAAAGATCTATTTTTCATTACATCAGCCGACACGTTTCATGATGAATCACAATCCTCCATTTCGGAAAGCACTTAAACAAAGTTTATCTGCGATTCCAGAGCTCATGATAAAACAATATGGCTCACTTAAAATGAATACGTAATCGGTGACAAAACATTAAATGAAGAAATGTAGAAAACAGCTTTTATATGAAGATATATGAAAAGAACTTAAATGTCAACATCTGCCGCCATAATAACACGCTGTAAACTTCCTCCAACGAAACACTGTTGAGGTGAAAGGAAAAGGAAGAAGATAGTCGAGGAGGAGGCGAAGGGAAAGATATTACACCTTTACTTATATGAACCGGATGAATGGAAAAACCAATCACGGAGCAGTAGAAGAAGATTCTCGAAGGACATCGTGACGAAACGTCGTATGAACGATGTGCAGTGGTTTCAAACGAGCGACGCCATCTAGTGGCGGCTGTGAAACACTCGTCATTCGAAATGAATTCTATGCTCCTGATTGCCTGGAACGTGGATGGCTGAAATCGTAAGTCGGAAAATACCTACGATAAATAAACAACTTAAGAAGGATTTAAAGATAAGATGGCAGGAATATATGAACGGTAAGTGAAATAAAGAATAACTTTATGGTATTAATAAAAGATATTTTATATAGATAAATAAAGAAAGATAGAATGAATGTATTACTTGATCTTGATAGAATGTGAAGTGTATAGCAGAGTAAAAGTGAAATGTAGAGGAGATTCCCGAGCAGTGTCAAGACAGGTAATAGGGTTTTACATATCACCATTAACAAGTGAAAATTATGTAATGGCAATAAATATATTAAAGGACCGTTTTGGGAAAAGAGATGTTTTAATTTCCGAGCACACTAACAAATTATTAAACTTAGAAGCAGTAGGAAGATCAAATGACATACATTCTTTGAGAAAATTATTTGATGAGATAACTATACAAATACGATGTCTCGAAGCGCTTGATGTGAAGTCAGACCAATATGGTTGCTTATTATTACCCATTTTTTATAAATGTATACCGAATGATCTCGTATTACAATTTCACAGAGAACAATGCGATAAAAAGGATGTTAGTGTAAATGATTTATTGTTGTTTCTGAAACGTGAAACAGAAGCGCGAGAAAAGGCTATTAATGTTACTTCTATCAGTTTTGAGAATACTAAATCCCATGAAAATAAATTTAAACAAAATTCTCCCAAACACTTTCACCAAGGAAAAATAAAAAATCCTTCGGCATTCACATTAAATACAATTACTGAAAACCTTTGCCCCTTTTGCTCTCAAAAACACGACGCAAATTCGTGTAAGTTAAATTTGGAACAACGAAAAGAATCTTTATTAAAACAAGCTAAATGTTTCAGATGTTACAAACGATTCCACCGAAAACAGAATTGCAGAAACACTGAAATTCGTTGCACAATTTGTTTTTCGAGAACGCATCAAAATTCTCTTTGTAACAAAAAACAAAAAGAAAGATCATCGAATGAAAATAAAATTGACCTTCTTTCGACTGAGCGTGAACCGGGGGGAAAGGAAAATAAGAAATATGAAAAAATAACAGTTTCATCACTTTGTTGTAATCCAGATGAATATATTTATTTTCAAACATTGAAAGGAATTATGATTGGAAAGAATCAAAATATTAATGTTCGAATATTATTAGATAGCGCCTCGCAGCGAACATTTATTGGGAAGAATTTATCTAATCGTTTAAATTTAGAGGTGACAGGGCAGGAATCATTAAAAATTCATACCTTTGCTGGAAAGAAACCTATTGTTGATAATCATAATAGAGTAAAGATTTTCCTAAAAGACAATAATTCGGACAATATAATATGTCTGGAAGCGTTAGAAACGGAGAGAATCTGTTCCGATATAATACGAGCACCAAGTTCTGAGTTATATAAAAAAATTAAAAATATGGGTATAGAGTTATCAGACATTTCTAATGAATTAGATGATGGTGATAATGAAATAGATATATTGATTGGTAGCGATTACTATTGGTCAATTATGACAGGAAAATATAAACGTATTTCACCAACTCTTGTTCTGAATGAAACTAAATTAGGTTGGACACTTCACGGCAAATTCTCAGAGGAAGTTAATAGAAATAATTTAGTAAGCGCTATGTACATATCTATTTGGGATAATAATAAAGATGATAAAATTTCAGTTCAACTTGAAAAATTCTGGACTATAGAAGGGTTGGGAATTCAAGAAGATAATACGAACAAAGATTTGTGTGACAAACAAATACTAGAACAATTTGAAAATTCGATTGAATTTAAGAACAACAGATATGAAGTTAAACTACCTATGAGATATGATAATCTTGATCTTCCTAATAATTATGAAATTGCCAAAAGGAGAATTGAAAGTTTAATTAAACGATTTATGAATAATCCTGCATTGTTTAAAGAATATAAAGATACAGTCAAGGATCCATAATCCGCACACCCATAATCCGCAATTTTCTATAATTCGCATTGTTTAATGAATGTAAACAATTAAACAAATTTACAAATTCTTGATCCAAAAATGATTTTTTAAAAGAAATATCTGAAAAAATTACATCTAAAAGTGAATATAATTAATTTTTAAATACAAGAATTTAAAAAATGCATTTTTTGAGATAGCATATTAAACTAATTATTATATTTCATATATTTCTTTTCATGTTATACTGAATATGAAATTAAAATAGTGTCCAGAAATAAGAAAATGACATGTAATCCATAATACTCCATAATCCGCAATATTCCATAATCTGCACAACCTTTGGTCCCAACTTGTGCGGATTAAAGAACTTTGCCTGTATAATTAATGAATATAAGGCTTTGGGAATAGTAGAAGTTGTTGAACCCCAGGAAATAAATTCGACCAATGGTAATTTGACATACTATTTACCCCACCACCCTGTGATTCGAACGGACAAACAAACAACCAAACTGCGCATCGTTTTCGATGCATCATCTCACGCTCCTTCTGAACCTTCTCTAAATGATATACTCTTTCCAGGTCCGAATTTGAACTCTGATTTATTTGATTTAATTTTAGAATTTCGAAGCAATAAGATTGCCGTAGTGGCAGACATTGAAAAGGCATTCTTGCAGATAACCCTTGCTGAGACTGACAGAGATATGACACGATTTTTGTGGATCGAAGAACTCCCTCAAGATAAAAATGCTCCATTAAACTTTATAATTATGAAAATGTGCCGCGTATTATTTGGCATTACTTCGAGTCCATTCCTGATAGGAGCAGTAATTAAGCATCATGTGAAAAAGTATGCAACTGCATATCCGGAAACTTGTTCCAAAATTAAATCTTCCATGTATGTTGACGACCTTTTGTTAGGAGCAGATACTGTTAGTGAAGCTTTAAAATTTTCAAAAGAATCGTTAGATATTTTTCAACAAGCAAATATGTCCTTGCGGAAGTGGCAAAGTAATTCTACTATTTTAAAGGAACATTTAAAATCATTAGATATGAACGTTTGCCCTGATACATCAGCTGATACAATTCCATTTAAAATCTTAGGCTTAATATGGGACACGGAAGAAGATATTTTTAGATTTGATAATCATAGTCTTTTAGAATTTGTTCATTATCAGGAAAAGTCTAAAAGAACTGTAATTTGAGCGGCTGGAAGAATTTTTGACCCCATTGGGTTTTTATCTCCATTCACGATTTTAATAAAAAGGATTTTTCAATCATCATGGGAACACGGTATCGATTGGGACCAGAAATTGCCAGAACATTTAGAGAAAAAATGGGATAATTGGTGCTCACAGATTCCATATCTTAGTAAAATAAAAATCCCAAGGTATTATTTCCAGGACATCGAATGTTTTGATAATGTAGAAGCCCACTGTTTTAGTGATGCAAGTATTAAAGCCTAGACAAGTTTTGTTACATCAAAAAGCAGATTAGCTCCCATAAAAAAGTTAACTTTACCACGTTTGGAGTTAATGGGTGCTATGATTGGAGCTGGACTTGGAAAACGGGTAATGTCCATTCTCAAGATAAGTGAAAATAAAGTACACTATTGGACTGACTCGAACATCGTACTTCACTGGATCAAGAGTTCATCTAGTACTTGGAAGCCATTTGTCAGCAATAGAGTATCGGAAATACAAACTTTGACAAATCCGATGAACTGGCGACATTGTCCCGGTAGCTCAAATCCTGCTGACCGGCTTACGAGAGGACTCTCACTTCTCGACCTCGAGAGCGATGATCTATGGTGGTCAAGGCCTCCATGGTTAATTAAGGATTCAAATTTATGGCCCAAGGAAGATACAGAAGTAGATGAAGATATGAAGCAACTAGAAGCTAAAGGAAAAGTAATTTCCCAAAACCTTTGTTCATCAGAACAACAGAAACCACTTATAGAGATTGAGCGTTTTAGTTCTTTATTGAAGGCAATTAGAACAGTGGCAAGAATTA
>OZ010788.1:679877574-679880074 GCA_963932465.1 Maratus speciosus
GAATTACGTTATCGAGGGCACAGAATTCAATGATATAAGCAAAATGGTTGTTTTCTGTGGGAGAAATAAGCTAAAGCTAAAATTAATTTTCCCCTGTGCCCGAACAACACTAAAATCAAGTGAATTGATTAAAAATGAAAGCAGAATAGAAACAAATAATATGAAATGGAAGAATCAATAAAACGTATTTAAATATTTATAGGATATAAAATAGAAATAATAAACACCATACCAATTAATATTTCAGTATTTACAAAAATCCATGTGCACATGTCTTCCAGTATATCAAAAAGATTAAGGTGAATAAAACAGTAAAGAAATCACAGTAAATGATACCAAAGGATGCAGTTAATACATTTTGAAATAATATTTGAAATACCTTGTAAAACAAATTTAATCTAATATAAAATATATAGAAATTAATTACATTATTTAAAATGCACTATTAAATTAATAGATAACAGTTTAACAATATCGTCAAAATTTAGCTAAAAATACACCCTGGTGTATAAAATATAACTAAAATGGAGCTAGAAAAAATAAAAATAAGAGCAATATGAAAGATACAATTTTAGTGCTGCCATCTATTAATAATTATATTAAACATCTATCGCAAGATAAAAATTTGCAAGCTTTTGAATGTAAATAACTGTTTAAACAGCAAAACCAAACAAATCCTTATATATAGAGAATTATAGAACAACCACTAAAATCAAGTGAATTGATTAAAAATGAAAGCAGAATAGAAACAAATAATATGAAATGGAAGAATCAATAAAACGTATTTAAATATTTATAGGATATAAAATAGAAATAATAAACACCATACCGATTAATATTTCAGTATTTTACAAAAATCCATGTGCACATGTCTTCCAGTATATCAAAAAGATTAAGGTGAATAAAACAGTTAAGAAATCACAGTAAATGATACCAAAGGATGCAGTTAATACATTTTGAAATAATATTTGAAATACCTTGTAAAACAAATTTAATCTAATATAAAATATATAGAAATTAATTACATTATTTAAAATGCACTATTAAATTAATAGATAACAGTTTAACAATATCGTCAAAATTTAGCTAAAAATACACCCTGGTGTATAAAATATAACTAAAATGGAGCTAGAAAAATTAAAAATAAGAGCAATATGAAAGATACAATTTTAGTGCTGCCATCTATTAATAATTATATTAAACATCTATCGCAAGATAAAAATTTGCAAGCTTTTGAATGTAAATAACTGTTTAAACAGCAAAACCAAACAAATCCTTATATATAGAGAATTATAAACCTAATATAAATCACACAAAGTATTTAAAACTATTGTTAATAAAATTTAAAAGCATACAATATGTTCTATAAGCTAAATTATTTAAACTAAACTAAGAGTTTAAATAATGTTAGAACATTGATAATATATAGCATATATCTATATGCTATAAAACAAAATCAATTCAGTAATAATTAATATAAATAATTATTAAAAATTATCTAAAAATTATTTTTTAATGAATTATATATAAGATATTTATAAAATGAACAGGAAATATCAAACATGTGGAAGTATATAGAAGGTTAAATAATACTTAAAATCCCATTACTTAAAACGCACAAATATAGAATGTGGATTATTTTCAGACATCCATAAAAATCCATAAAGTATGAATATGGGACATTCAAAAACATTAAACTAAGAGTGGCATACTATTAGTAATTAATATGATATTGTCCTTAGTAAATTAGAATTTAATAACAAATAATTGTAAATTAGATTAATGAATAATTAAGCTAATTATAATATTAATGAAAATCTCCAACTTACATATAAAATATCAAATCAACATCCACATAAAATACATAACAAAAAAATAGTAATAATACAAGAGCCCCGCTTTTTTTTTTTTTTTAAATAAATAATTAACCATTGCGTATTATCCAGACAACACCACCCTCCTCCGTACTCTAACATCTACCCACCCAACCAACCTATAATATTTTTTTTATATTATTTTACAATTTTTAATTTTTTATAGATATTTTTTTATTTTATAATTTTTTTTGTGATTTTGTTTACGCATGTGTTAATTTGTGTTTATAGATCATGTAAGAAAAGTACTAATTGTATATTAATGAATATATGAATTTTTTTGGAAAACCATGATTTAATGCATCATAAATTAGTTTTTTAATATTATTGTTAATTAGAGGAGAAGAACATAAACATTTTATTCTATATAAGTGATTAAGTATTATATTACGAAATACAGAATGATGTAGACAAGATTTAAAATTTGTAAATGTATTAACTGTGAATTTAAATTCTTTACGTTTGTCATACAAATCTGTGATTGTTTTATTGTCTTTTATTGTAATTTTAAGATCTAAGAAGTTAATTGTATTGTTAGGTAAAAGGTTTTCCGTTAATTCCAAATTAGTGGGATAATCAACTGGAAATCGAGTAATTGCAGAGTGATCAGTTTCAATTAAAATGAT
>OZ010788.1:679895074-679910074 GCA_963932465.1 Maratus speciosus
AGGTGTAAATACAGAAATCGTTTCACCTATTCCTTCTTTTAAATGAACCCAGCTTATTTCTCTCGCTATAGATTTGAACGGAAGTATAAAACCTTGAACATTTATGATAAGAGTGACATCGTCCATTTATTAGAAAAGATTTTTTATAAATTAAAAATCTGGCTTAAAATCCAAAAGGTACAGTATCAAAGTTATCTAAAATTCTTCTTTTATCATATCCAAACATATATCTTTTATTCATTTTATTCACTTTAATATTTTTATCTTTTTGTATCTGAAATTGATTTATTTCTACATCTATATGCTCAATTTCCCCAGTTATTGTTTTCATTCTCTCGTCAAAATTGAGCTTAGTTTCGCTCTCATAACTCATTTTAAATCCTTTTACTTTTCCTTTTACAGAACCATCGTTCAGAATATAACCATAATCTTTACTAGCTCCAGATATCCACGATTTCATATATTTATCTTCTCCTAATTCATCGGTCCATTCGCCTAACATACAGCCTGTTTTTACTTTATTAGAGCCATCATCGATATAAACAATACTATCTGTATCGTAATACATTACTTTATCTCCTAATTTATCAAGCATTTCATATAATCTTATTCTAGCCGAACTGGTTGTAAAAGCCGCTATATAATTATTCGTATTAAAGTTATTCTTGACATATTCATCTTTCATCTTATAATCCATTTGCACACACTCATCATTTAAAAATATCATATTCAAGTCTTTAATGCGGTCGTTCAGTATAATTCTATAAAAGTCTGCCAATTCTGTAACATTCTCTGTATGTTTCATATTTTTTCTCTGTCCGAACTTTCCCCATAAAGAGTTTAAACAAATTTTGGATATAAATCTCATTCCTGGGTTTTCTTTGATTTCTCCTAACCTTATACCCAATTTCTTTTCTACGCACCTTTTATATTCTTTTTCAGTTTTGAAATTTTCAGGCCATTTATCATCTGTTTCTAATTTGATTTTCAAAAACATTTTAACATAATCCTTAAATAATGTATTAGATTTTTTTTCAAAATGCCAAACTTCATAGATATTTAAAATCTTATAACCTTTTTCAATAGCCAGTTCAACTTCGGTAGTTGTCCACGTACCAGTAAAACTTCTCTCCTCATCCGTATGATTACATTCATTATTCCGCATATCATAACATTTTTTACATTGTTTCTTTTCGCATTTTATAGGTTTTGAACATAATTTACACAAACTAAATATTAATTTTTCTCCTTTATAAGGTAAAACAGGATGATAGAGTTTTCTAGGTGGAAGTACTTTACATTGTATCAAACCATACCAATTCTTATCATATTTTTCCGGATTATAAATTTTTACCGGATGACCAACAGGATAGTAATCAAAGTAATTCACTGTTGGATAAAGTGAACAAACATCGATATATCTACCCTTTTCATTTTCTTTCATTTCGTATATTAATTTCGTAGGTTCACACCTACCTCCGGTGAATGCGTTTCCAGGATTTAAAGGTTCTATAAAATCTCTTTTCCATTCATTTTTCATATATTTTTTAATTTCTTTGTGATTATCAAAATCACATTCCCATATTTCAATCAATTCAAATCCTTTATCTTTTATTTATTTATTTATTTTTTGAGTTCTTTCATATAAATCTTTCATACATATCTGATTTTGAAGATTGACGGTGGATTCTGTAAAACAGCGAGGACAACCGTGCCAATGACATCCTTGAAACTGATAAACGGTATTATTATAAAAACCATCTACTTTATAATTTTTATCCCCTAATTTCAATTTTTTCTCACCACCATTTAAAGCATGCTGTATTTTGATATTGTGTTTTTCAGACAGATAGTCTAGCCAAATGATCGATTTCTTACTGAATTGATCCTTTGGAATACACTCCTCATCAATCGCTATTGTATTCACTGGAATAAATTTATCTCTGTATATAGCCATGCAAACGCCAGCTAAAGTGACATATTTAAAAGGATCAATATTAGCAATGTTTAGAAATAATCTTCGCAATTCTAAACATCCTTTTCTTAAAATATCAACATCAGACCTACAATATTTTATAATTTCTTTTTGAAAATCAAATGTTTCGTTTTTTACCGATTTATACCATTTATCAAAAGTTTTTCTTTGATCTAAAGTCATAGTATCATAACCATAATAGTATTTTTCAGGATATTTTCCTACATAATTTTGATTTTTCTTAGTGTTAAACAAATGAGGAAAATAACCTTTTGCCAATTCCGTTAGTCCAAACGTTTTAGGAAATTTTCTTAGCGGAATCAGTGTAAAATTTATAGAATCGATAAACCTTATATTATATACGGTTGCTTGCATATATATGAGTTTATTTCCTTGATATATTGTAAACACTTTAATTTTATTTTTAAAGCAGTATTTAGCTAGAAATTGAAAATCGAATCCTTTTCCATAATGCGCTAATACTGTATAACCGCAATGTTTCTCTTGGAATAACCATTCACAATATTCATTTTCATTCTTAAATATTTTTTCTTTTCCGTTAAAATCATGATTTATAACTAGATTGACTTGGTGATTTCCTGTCTCTTGGTTCGTCTCAACGTCAAAAAACATATATTTTTCTGTAAATTCTGACGTTTCACATTTCTCACACCATTTCTTTCTGTCTTTTATATTTTTAGGACAGATATTTTTACAAGTCCCTCCCTTAGATTCTTTCCTACGTATATAACATTTATGATCTTCCAAAACCCATCCTCTGCAGTTTTTACATAGTCTTTCTCCACATTTATGATCTTTCGGTTTTCTTTGTCTTCTATTGATATTTCTCTTACAGTTTAAACATTTCCACAGTGTTTCACAGACTGCTTCATTTTTATGATTTTCGAAGCAGTTTTTTCCTTTAAAAGATCTAAAACAATCATTGCACTGAATATCATCTCCTTCGCAATTACTCTCTTTCCTAAAACATCTATTACATTTTAAAGAACATTTATGTTGATCACTTCTTTTATAACTGACTTTACAATAATCACAATAATTTTTTTTTCCTAAAAATCCTGTAACCGTTGTAATGACATCAAAATGATTTCTATTTTTTAAAATGTAAACACAATTAGATTTATAGGTACCACTGTATATTTTTTCGTTAAAATTTTCTCTGCAAAATATAGTTATTTGAATATCTAAAAAAATTTCGAATTGTTTAATATGCTCTAAATTACACATTTCTAACGGAATATCACACATTTCATGCAATTTTATCGCTAAACTTTTTTGTAATTTTCTACCCATTTTTATGTATTTAACATCTAAATCTGTAAGTTTTTCTAGATTTAATTTTTCGCATAAAATTTTACGATTTTGAATAGCCAGGGCTGTAACGATGGATCTAGCCAAACAGATATTATCGTCATTTTTAATTTGAAGAATACTTTTTTTATTGACAACATCGTTATCGTTCAGTAATTTCAAATGTTTACCACCTTTAGGCAAATCAACGACTGTAAAAATAAATTCACAGTCTTTAATATCCAACTCTTTGTATTCAATTTTATGCGTTAAAACATCTAAATAGGTCTCATAGGCTTCTTTCGTTGACATCATTTTAGGGTGGAAGGGTTGTGTTAAATAGGGATTAAATACAATTATATCTACCTTTCCTTCAATTTTTCCAATTGCTCTCCTGAATAAATCTTTTAAGATACTATAATACTGGCCCGGTGTGAGTTTCTTTATTTGTCTTATTTTATAAACATATCTATAAGTATTAAATTTTTTAATAAATTTTTTTTCTTTCTCAACAATTTCGTAATCGGGTCTAAACAGATTTTCCAAATTTGTTTGCAATTTGACTTTCTTTTCTGTCTTTTTGATCAATTTTTCATCTTTATATTTCAAGCCGTAATAATCAAAGAGTTTTTTAAGTTTTGGACGGTTTTTCGGTTCATTTATAAATTGTTTCAATTTTTCATTCAAATCAGGAAATAATTTTTTAAGGTTTACCACTGTTTTTATCTTTTTTTCTTCGTTATTTTTTGGATCAAATTCTTCTGTGTTATTGTTAAATTTTAAATCGAAAGAATCGAATATTTTTTTCAATTTATTTCTTTTTTTAGGATTTTCGATAAATTTTGTCTGTATTTTATTTAAATAATCTGTGACATCTAATTTTAATAAATCTACTAAAACATATTTGTATTCCCCAGTTTCTTTTATATATCTTATTATCAATCTGATTAAATCATCTTTTTTACAATGTTGGGGTTGGTTTATATTTAAAAGTTTTACGACCTGCCTTAATTTTGAAATATGTATTTTTGAAACAGATATCAATCTTAGAGTTTCCTCCATTTATATACAAACATTTTTATAAATACTTTTTGCGACACATTTTTAATAGCGACCACTATCTATAAATGCTCGTTAAATTAGACCACTTTCGGTGGCAGGTAATTTTACATTAAGCGATTTAAAATGAATGTCTTTAAAAGTATGAATTAAATTAAATTGAAGAATTTCTGAAAACAACTATTAAAAATTATATTTCAAAAATAAGATCGTTTACTCAAAAGGACTAATTGCTGTCCATTGAAAGAAATCTGAATTTTTTTCTACAGGTTCGCCATTCAATTTTAAACATTCAAATCGAAATCCGTTTTTATCTATTTCTGTTATTCTAACAAAAAATGGTTCGCTGTATTTACATACAGGCGTTATATGAACATTGGGATGAACATTAAAGGTATGATTCCAATCTACATTTATTCTTTCAGTTGTACAATTACCTGTCAAAATCTTTGTACTTTTTGAATTACCCATTTATTTAGCCTAAAAATCACTGTCATAATCAGGCACTTCTATTTTACCTTTAAATTCTAAATAAAATTTTTCTGACATTTGAATATAAAATACCAATCCACTCTGTCTTGGAATTTTTCTATATTTTCAAACTATCGAGTTTTTTTTAACTCCAATTGAATAATTTCTGAAAATGCAACATCCAATATAATACTTTCAACTAAAAAATACGTTCAATTAAAAACACAACTTTGAATATAATATTTTCAACTAAAATTTGCGTTCAATTAAAAACACAACATTGAATATAATATTTTCAACTAACAGCAACATTCAATATAATACTTTCAACTAAAAAAATACGTTCAATTTAAAACACAACATTGAATAAGCAAGTTCAATATAAAACGCAACATTCAATATAATATTTTCAACTAAAAAAATGCATTCAATTTAAAACACAACATCATAAATTTATTTTGACGTTCGTTTGATATGATAATTGCTTTTTAAATGTCTCTTTTTATGAGCTAAAGTGTATTTTTTACCACATTCGCAATCAATTTTTTTATTTTTCATAGCTAAATGACAACTTTTGCAATTAGCGTAATGTTCTGTTTTGCCGTAACGAAATCGAGTATAATATTCGTCTAAAGGTTTAGTCATCTGACAATGCTTGCAAATTTTAGACAGCTCCATTTATTAAGAAACATTTTTTACAAAGCTATTCCAAATGTCTTCATTTTTCTTATTAAATTTTACTTTCAAATTATTATCAATATTATAATAATCTAATATTTTCTTTATGAAATATAGGTAATTTATCGACTTTTTATAATACACTAAATCTAAAAATTGAATAAACATTTCTTCAGCTTTATATGGAATACTTAACTGCAATTTCCATTTCAATGCGTTAAAGCGACTTATCCGGGATTTTCGTCTTTCGCTTAAAAAAACATCTATATTTTTATATGTAAAATATCCACCGTCCGAATCGTACATTATTTCACTTTTTTTCATCTGGTCATAAATTTTGAGATAATTTTCGGGTATTTGACATTTGTTTTCTTTGTTAAAAGAATCCATTAAGTTAGAATCAGAATCATCTATTAAAACGTCTTTAAAAAAGTCACAATTCATTTATTTAAACTTATTTTAATGTAATGCATTTAAAACCAAAAGTCCCGCCTAGACGGGAGTTTTGACATTATAGCTTGTTTATATTTTAATATTTGAAAAAGTCCCGTCTAGGCGGGAGTTTTGATGAGTTATTTTAATAACATAATGATATTTGAAAAAGTCCCGTCTAGACGGGAGTTTTGACATTATAGCTTGTTTATATTTTAATATTTGAAAAAGTCCCGTCTAGGCGGGAGTTTTGATGAGTTATTTTAATAACATAATGATATTTGAAAAAGTCCCGTCTAGACGGGAGTTTTGACATTATAGCTTGTTTATATTTTAATATTTGAAAAAGTCCCGTCTAGGCGGGAGTTTTGATGAGTTATTTTAATAACATAATGATATTTGAAAAAGTCCCGTCTAGACGGGAGTTTTGACATTATAGCTTGTTTATATTTTAATATTTGAAAAAGTCCCGTCTAGGCGGGAGTTTTGATGAGTTATTTTAATAACATAATGATATTTGAAAAAGTCCCGTCTAGACGGGAGTTTTGACATTATAGCTTGTTTATATTTTAATATTTGAAAAAGTCCCGTCTATGCGGGAGTTTTGATGAGTTATTTTAATAACATAATGATATTTGAAAAAGTCCCGTCTAGACGGGAGTTTTGACATTATAGCTTGTTTATATTTTAATATTTGAAAAAGTCCCGTCTAGGCGGGAGTTTTGATGAGTTATTTTAATAACATAATGATATTTGAAAAAGTCCCGTCTAGACGGGAGTTTTGACACTATAGCTTGTTTATATTTTAATATTTGAAAAAGTCCCGTCTATGCGGGAGTTTTGATGAGTTATTTTAAAAACATAATGATATTTCAAAAAGTCCCGTCTATGCGGGAGGTTTGATATTATAGCGGAAAAATTAAATTGACTTGATATCTTTTTCGTCAACCCAAGAGTTAAATTCGACGGAATAATTTAACCATTTAACTAGACATTTCTTTCCTTTCTTTTTTATTATTTTTTCAATCTTATACATTTTATCTTTTTTATTATATTTAACTAATTCCGGTTCATAATAAGTTCCTTTTATTTCGTTTCCATTCAAATCCTTTATTCTGTAAGTAATCGGGTCAGTGTTTAATATTTCTGAAACGATGAAAATTTCTTCAGTAAAAGTGGGTTGGTATCCGCGGGTAAAAGCAGTCTGGTATTTCGAAATTCTTATTCTATCGCCAACCTTGAATTTCGGTTTTCTTATTATTTTTTCTTCGTATAAATTTTTATAAACTTCAGATTCGTTTTCTTCTCTACTCGCTTCGCTAGGCGTCATTTTGATAGACCTGTGTCTGGTATTATTATAATTTTTAACTAATTCGTCCAATACATCTATATATCTTTTAGTATTGTTGGCGGCTAGATAGGTTCTAATTTTTTTATTAATCGTCCTGTTAAATCGTTCGACAACAGAACATTTTATTTCAACATTTTCTGTTGTAAACCACTGAATATTATGATCTTTAAACAATTTTAAAGTTAACTTATTTACGAATTCAGTTCCTTTGTCAGTTTGCAGTTTTTCAGGGATTCTTTCTTTAAATATCTTTTTAAATGCCTCAGTAACTTCTTGCCCTGTTTTTCTTTTTATCGGAATGGCATACGCGTATTTACTAAATATATCTATCACTGTCAATAAGTAATTAGTTCCGTTGTTATATTTACTAAAAGGTTTGATAAACAATAAATCTGCTTGCCATTGATCATCGATATGACTGACATAAACCCTTCTTCGTTTAAATTTGCGAATTAAAGGCTTATGTCTGGTATAAACATCTTGGCTGTGTAAAAAATCTGTAATTTGCTTTTGACTGAAACCTGTTTTCCGTTTTAATTCATTGATACCACAGTAACCAGATTTGGGATTATAATATATTTTCTCTAAGATACTGTTAGGATCTTTCATCCCTAAGATACTTTTAGGACCTGAGGTTTTCCTAAAAAAACACTCTTTTTAGAACCACAATTTAGACAAATACCTTTCATCATTGGCTTGTTATTTTTAGAAATTGCATTTTTAATATCTTTAGTTTCTGTGTGGTTTTTACATTTTAAACAATAGATCTGTGTATTTCCCATACCAAAAGACTTTTTAGCTTGAATAATCGGTTTTACAATTCCTCTTTCAAATCTTTCTCTAATCGTAGGCTTTTCAATATTATCTAATTCATCAAACATATTCTTATCGCATACTTCATTTCTACTTTTTGTATCTTTATTTTCTAAATAACATTTGTCATGTTTATATGCAATTTCATCCACTCGGTTAACAGGTTTAGATGAATTTTTATACGTTAAATCTGGATTTAATCGCGTTTTCCCCCATAATAATTGTGTCCCCGGGCCAGTGAAATTATGGCCAGGTAAATGCATTTCAAAAGGTAAATTACTAATGACTTTATTCAGAAAACCCGATCCAGTTTGTCCGCATTTTAAACATCCGCCTTTAAAATTACCTTTTTTAGTTAAAGACGTAACAACAATTTTTTTACTTTTACAACTCATTTATTAGATAGCAAAAAGCTGACGCTTTCTAAGAAGTATATTTATATCCATTCAACTGTACTTTTTTCACATACTTTTCGATTGGGAAATATACTAAATTATTTATAAAATCTTGTTCTCTAACATACACTTCTTCTTCTGAAATTTTTTTAGCTTTCAACAAATTTAACCGTTGTTTATAAAAATTATAACATTGCTTGTATTCTTCTTTTCGTTCCAAAATATTTAAAGATTTCTCAATGACTTCTACAATTCCTGCACTCAAACTCAAAGCGGCCAGTGGTATAAACGCAAAAGCTGATAATCCGGAAGCACTTAGCATAAATTTGCTAACAGATAAGGAAATACTTATCTTTTGATACAAATTGTAACTTTTCCTATAAACATATAATCTCTTTTCTAAATATTCTTCCATTTATATAGGTTCAAAATTTTTTCTGTATCTCATTTCGGAATTTACTAAATCTAGCATAAAGAAATTACCCATACAAGATTTATATTTTTCTAGAAATTCTTTTTTTGTTAGATTTCCGTCTATTTCTCTTATTATCTGATTGATTTCCCTAGGCTGTAGTTTAAAAAATATGAAGTAATTACAATTTTTTCTAATATTTATAGGAGTTGAGTAATAAGACTGCGTTAAATAAATAATGGATGCATTTTTCTTTCGACCTCTTATAAACAAATCCTCTATAACTTTCTGGTCTTTTTCTGTAACACAATCGTCGAAAACAACGAGATTTTTTTCTGAGGAAACTAAATCGTCGACAGTAATAAATTCACTCAAATCTGAAGAAAATAATACATTCTTTTTATATTTATCATACAATTTTAATAATTGCTTTCTTTTATTTTTACTTATTTTTTTACATTTTAAAATATCGTCTTTTTCAACACCTTCAAACAGTGTATAATTTTCTTGCAATTTAGAATACTTTGGCTCGGAAATATCTTTTGCGCATAAATATAAAGCGTCGAAATCTAATCTTAAATTACTAGGATTCTCAAAACCGTTTAATAAATTTATTAGTAAATTTGTCTTTCCACAACCTGACGGGCCGATTATTAATAATCTGAAAGGATGTCTGGGTAAAAAACGATGTTGTTTAGGGTCAGGCAATTCTTCCGGTTCTGTGTAATCTTTAATTTTAATCATTTATTAGACAGCGAAAAGCTGACGCTTTCTAATGTTACTGCCAGTAAAAGCATATTAGCTGTCAGTAAAAATAGGCGGCGAAGCTGTCGCTTCTAATTTAAAACTATATAAATGGATAAAATAAACGATTTAGAAAAAGATCGAAATAAGAAACAAAAAGAAGAATTAAAAAATGCAATAAAACTTGTCAAATTACAAGCAGATATTAGAAAAAATAATGAAGAACAGCGTGATAGAAAGCTAGGTATAGACAAAAGTTTAACTGAATTTCATAAACCTGTCACTAAAAAATTAGAAGAACAGGACAAAAGTAGAAAAGAAAATATTAAATCTATCAATGATAAATTGGACGAATTAAATATATCTTTACAGCCCATTGCAGAATCATCTGGAATTATTCCTGAAGCGATCGAAGATGTCAAAGAATTATATAAAGAACCGCCGCTTATTTATAATGTTGATCAATATTTAGATACAGATTATTTAATATCTGAAAAATTATACAAACCTTCGAAACTCCTAGACAATAAAGAAAAATTAGACGAAATGTATACAAAGGCTAAGGAGTTAAAAGAAAAATTATCGAAGAAAAAAGGCAACTTACAAAGTACAATTAAAAGGGCTGTAAATCTTTCAGAAGAGGAATTAAGTCAGAAAAAGGTTGAAATAGACGCTGTTAAATATAAAGAAGATGAGCTACAAAAATATCTGGCTAGATTAACTACAATTCGAGGTAGCGAAGTAATGAAAGTCGGTAAAGGATTGGATTTATTATCTGAATTAATTGAAAAAATATGTCAAGGTAGCAAGTCGAAAAAATTAAGAAATGAAGTGAAACTGCTAATAGACAAACTTATTAAAACTAAAAAAATAACTAACGGAGATAAAGAACGATTATACAATCAATTTCTTCTTTGAAAGCGTCAGCTTTTTGCTGCCTAATAAATGAGTTATGTAAAAAAGAAGATTCATTTGAGTGACGGACAGATTAGTAAATTGAAATCTGCTCTCAGAAAAAAAGAAGAACTGACACTGCAAATAGACAATTCTAAACCTCCCAATTATGAAATGTATTTAACTAAAACACAGATTAATCAGATTAGTAAAGGTAAAAGAATAAATATAAGCAAAACTCAATTAGATAAAAACGGTGGATTTTTACCTTTTTTAATTCCTATTTTAACATCACTAGGACTCGGTGCTGCGAGTGGTGCAGCGGGTTGGGGAACTAAAAAAATCCTGGATAAAATTTCGGGATCTGGAGTTTTTCAACCTTGGGAAAACAAAGGATCTGGTCTTAAAAAAGCGTCCCTTTCTAAAAAAAAAAAATCCCGATAACAAAATTGGGTATATCAGATGAAACGATTAAAGAAAATATGAAAGATGAAAAAGGATTCAGAGGTGTTTTCTCTTCCGATTTACTTCCTAAAAAGATTGGAAATTTTGAAAGCGGGATTATTAATTTAGATATTTCGACGGGTCCTGGAACACATTGGGTTTGTTACTATAATGATCCAAATTATAATTATGTAGAATATTTCGATCCTTTCGGGGAATATATATATAAAAATATTAAACTCAAACAAAAATATATTCCTGAAAATATTATGAAATTTCTTAAACTTTCCAATAAAAAAGTCAATATAGCTCACAATGATAGTTTTTTACAAAAACCTACTTCTGTCAAATGTGGATTATTTTGTATGAAATATATAAAAGAAAGAAATAAAGGTAAATGTCCGGAATGTGTACTTAATTCATTTACTCAACAGCCTAGCGATTATAACGAAGAGCTTGTTTTTCATCTTTAAAGATTTTTTCTGTCTAATAAATGATCAAATTGAAACCAAAAAGTAATGAAAAATCAGAGGATTTCACTGTTGAATTTCCTAAAACTCTTAAATTAAAAAAAATAGCATTGCAATCTTTTACTATGACAGTTTCATGGTTTAACATAACAGATAAAACTAATACGTTTGACCTGTACACAGATGAGAATAATGTTAAATCTATCACTATTCCTTATGGTAATAAAAATGTTGAAGATTTAAACATAGATGTAATGAAAGCGTTTGGTTCAGACGATCCTCCGGTAAAATTTGGTAGGATACAATCTAGACTAAGAATGCTTATTAAATTAACTAAAGGTTGGAATATCGATTTAACAAAAAGCGATTTTCATAAACTAATAGGCTTTGAAAAAAAAGTTTATAAAAGTCATGATGAAGAGACTGTAATAGAAGGTGAAAATATAGCAGATATAACAAACGGAAACGACATTATATATATTCATTGTGATGTAGTTAATGGATCTTTAATCAACCAGAATAATTCAGAAGTTATTTATTCTTTTACACCGAGGGATGTACCGGGTGTTATCATTTCAAAAGAATTCAATAATTTAATATATTATCCTGTGAATAGGGATTCAATTCGTAGAATAAGGATGAGAGTTACGAATCAAAATGGTGAATTAATCGATTTAAATAACGGTTTGATTGAATATAATTTTAGAGTCGTAGAGGAAAAAGAGGACTATGTTGAAAAAATATATCAATTGATATTAACTAAATTTTCTCAGTAAATAAATGAATAAACACAGATTATATAGGAAAAGTAAAAGAATTCAAGGAAAAGGATTTTTTAAATCTAAAAAAGTAGATTTGAATGAAAAAACAGTAGTTGACAGATTGACTGATGCTGACATATTGAATGAAATATTTTCAAAAAAGATGAAAGGAACAGGTCTAAAAATTCTTCCTAAATAAATGGAAAAAATTTATGATCTAAGAGATACTCATTATTATTATAATAATGATATAAAAAGTAGCGAATTAAAAAAAATAAGATTGCCTAGTACAAGCCATAATGACAAAAAAGAAAATACTACGTTTCATTTCGAAATTACCGATACAAATGATCCTATTTCATTATCGGAGAGTTACCTTGAGACAAAGTGGAAAATTATAAAATCCAGTGGCGATTCTATAAATGATGATAATGTCACAGCTGTATGTTCTATGAAAGGCGTAAAACTTCAGATAGGTAAACAAATAATCGAATCAGTTGGAGACTATCACTCCTACATTCTGCAGGTTAAGAGACTGAAGGATTATACCAGAGATTATTCAACATCAGAAGCCACCAATATAGGTTTTTATCCAGATACCAGTGATAGTGCTGATAGAAATAAAAGTTTACTTCAAAGCGATGGTACGATAACTGCTACCACCCCTATAACAGATATCGTCAATAAATTAAAAATTGTAAAAAATGAAAACTACAATAAAGGATTTAAAAAAAGATGGGAATTGTCGAAAAATAGTAATTCAGTTACAACATGGACGCCTTTAAAGGAAATTTTTGATTTCGTCGCAGAATATACAAAAGCCATTTCTGGTTTCATAATAAGACTGGAATTCCAAAGAGACGATAGTAGAAATATGATTTACACAGATGCTGCAAATCCAGATTATAAAGTAGAAATTGAAGACATAGCGCTGTGGGTGAGATACGTCGAATTTAAAAATGGTGCTGAGATTCTCTATAACGAGTTAAAATTATCTAATACGGATATAGAAATAAACTGGAATCAGTATGAAATTAACAGATCTAGTCCTATTAATAAATATAAAAGTGGTTCCGATTCTATATCTGCTACATCCGATGAAGTTTTAAGATTATTCGTCATACCGCAATATTTCGACAGAAATGAAAATCCTAAAAAAAATAATATGATATTTGATAATTTGGATATGATCGAATGTTGGTTGATGATTAACAGATCGCCGTTACCTGCAGAGCGATATACTATGGATTTTGGTAAAAAAGAATATAATAGATTATATGAATCTTTTCTGGAATCAGGTCTCAATAATCTAAATACAGAAACCGGTTGTATGGTAAATTATTCAGATTTTGGTAAATTATATCCTGTAATTCATTTTGATTTGTCAAATCATGTAAACTACACCACTCTTGAAAATTTGAGAATAGAATTCAATTGGAAATTAGAAAAAGAAACAACCAAAGAATATGTATTTTACTACATTTTAGAAGTAAGGAAGAAATGTATATTAAATATGAATAAAAAAGAAATTACTATGATTAAAACGTTAGGAGAATAACATTTTTTAGTCTTTATAAATGGCTGTTTATTATCCACCGTATGATAATCCAGTGCGAAAAGGCCCTATCGGACCCCCCGGTATAGGTTTTAAATTAACGGACGATGGTCATTACGATATGGAAAATAAGATATTAAAAAATGCTTCAGATCCAATCGATGATTTAGATTTAACTACTAAAAGTTTCGTTTTGAATAAAATAGAGAATAATCATTTCCAATTAAGAGATTTTATAGAAAAAAATAACACTAATTACGATAGTAATTTTTTAACCTTCGCTGAAGAAACTGGTAAGAGAATTAAAGAATTGGATGAAAACACTTTACATCTAATCGAGGGAAAAGCTTACGACGCTAAAGGAAAAAGAATAGGAAATGTCGCAGATCCGAAAGATGATAAAAATGTTGTGAATAAACGATATTTAGAAAAAAATGCGTTAATATTAAAGAGTGATAAATTTGATGCAAAAAATAAAATAATTACGAATATTTCGGAACCCGAAAACGATACAGACGTAGTCAATAAAATATATGTAGACAGTAAAGATATCTGGGTTACTATAAAAGATGATTTTCAGACTTTTACAGATAAAGAATTTACCAAAGTAAATTTCGATTTGATGAGTTCTAAATTACTGGATCAAGAAATGCGATTATCTACTGATATGGATATGAAAATTACTATATATTTAAAAAAGAAACAGGTAGTCATGCATAATATTTATGCTGATTATGATCTTAATACGAATGCATTGATAAAATTAAAAATCAATGATAAAATTATTTTAGAAAGAAGAATGGCTGAAAGAGATTCAGCAACTTGCTTGGCCTATGGAAAACGCAATGATATCATTACATTTTCAATATTGCCTGATGGTGAATCAGACAGTTTAAAACCTTATATTCATATTGAAAAAATCCCTTTTTAAAATATGTCCATTATTAAATGGATATCAACTGGGACGAATTTTCTAAAACGAAAAATTTATCCGAAGATGTCCTACGAAATTTGAAGGATCAACTCAATTGGAAGTTAGTTTGTAGATATTCAGTATTATCCGAATGTTTTATGGAAGAGCTCATAGATTATATTGAATGGAATGTTATATGCATTTTTCAAAAACTTTCGGAAGAATTTATCGAAAAGTACAAAGAAGAATTAGATTGGAATTTAGTTTCTAAAAATCAAAAGCTGTCTGAAGAATTTATATTAAAACATTCGAATTATATAAA
>OZ010788.1:685182974-685345658 GCA_963932465.1 Maratus speciosus
GAGAGAAGTAATTTTTTCATGCATATGTTTTGGCAACCTATTCATTGTTTCACATACCCAAAAAATTTTTAAAAAAAATTATGCGATTTATTTAATGTAAGCAAGTCATTTTTCTATTTCTGTATTGCACAAGAAGTAAATTCTATAGAAAAATGTTATTATAGATAAATAAAATATCATAATATCTCATAACATTACGATATTATTAAATATAAAAAAAAGCTTATATTTATGTATATAAATACGCATAAAAGTTCATCAGGTTTGTTTTTCATCTGTTTATATTATTTTGCAACAAAGCTCACTCCTGAACACTTTTCTTGAAGCCCAAACTGCGTCAAACTTTTAAAAAAATCCAAGGCAAAGTAATATTGGAAAAGTACCTTGAAATTAAGACAATATGATGTATTTTAAATGTATGCATTTTAAACCAAGTGAATGAAAGATTTTAAACTAGCTGACTCGCACGGCGTTAAATGACCAACTAAATGAACATTAAATTTGTATGATTTTATACCTTTAATTCCCTTTTGTCTAAATTAATATTTTTAAATGAAAAAAATCGCAATAAAAATATTGAATAGAAGGTAGGGGAAACCGGGGGAATGGCGACCCCTTAAGGGAATTTAATTTTTTTCACCTCGAAAAAATGTTTATTTTTTAATAGTAAAAATTCTAAAGCTGAATCATTATCTTTAGTATCTGTATAAATTTAACCGTAATCATAACTGTAAAGTAAGCATACATAAAAAAATATTTTTTAAACCTCTGCACAGTGGCGGGATTACCCAGGACACTGGGGTAATTCCGCCATTGTACCGGGGTAATGCCGCCACTCTTTAATGACATAGTACATGCACCAAATGGATACTAGAAAACACACAACCTTCTGAAAACAGTTAGAAAGCAATGTAATTGAGCAGAATAATGGTTAAGTTTACAATTTACTTCATATTGCAAAAGTCACTCTGCTGAATCGGCTCCACTACATTCAAATGAGGCCATTTCTCACCCGATTTGCATGGCGGCGGCATTACCCCGAGAGGAGAATATGGCGGAAATCCCCAAGCAAAGCCGAAAGAAGAACCGAACTTGTTCAACACATTGCATCAAAATGTCGGCAAATCCATGTAGAATACGGGTCATATTATCTTAAATACCTAATGTTACAATAAAAGGCGCTTATCTCTACTCATTTGAAGCTCCAAAATAATAAGCAACTAGATGAAAACTACATTTTTCACTAGAACAAACGAACGACGTACAGCAAAGTCACTCTCACTTTAGGCACTGTTTATATTGTTGACCGCTATAGTGCAGGCACATTCACTATCTCAAACTGCGCTTAGTTTTTAAACTAGGTGGGGTGGCGGCATTCCCCGGTCTCCCCTACGTGCTATTTTGCGTAATTTGATTTTTGGAGTCTATGCATACCGAAAGCGAGCGAAACCGCGACAAAACACTCAGTTTTTTACTGATTTCGTGAACATTTTCACACATGTTATTTAGTAAAAATATTTCTACCGCCCGAACATTCAAAATTTTTGCAGGAGGTAAAAAATAAGGAGGTGTAAATCTGGGCTATTTGGATGCTTCGAAAAGATTGTGTTAAAATAAGGACGTTGAGAAAATAAGAAATTTGCTTAAATTACTATTCGAAAATAGTGGTTAGTTCAATTTTCTACCCACAGGGAGCGCAGTATGTTCTATGAAAACATTACTCTACGAAACAGTGGTTAAAGGGCTGTTATAACTTACCTGAAAGTTTTAAGTCGATCGGTTATTTAGTTTTCCGAATTTTAACAAATTCGCGCTCATTCTCTATTAAAAAAGCATGCCTTTCTTTTTGAAAATCGATTTTTTTTATAAAACAAAGTTCTGAATCAAATTTCTTGAAATATACATATTCTTAATTAGTGCCTAAATGTAGACCAGATGCATAAGTTTCAAATCTCTAAATGCTGTATTTTAAAATTTAAACTTCCATTAAAATTTTAAACTGTGGTTTTTATCCACTTTTCAAAATGAAAACAGGTGTTTTTCAAAGCAGACATAATGTCTAACTTCCTCGAAATGTTTAGTCTCGTCTCACAGCTATTAAGATTTCAAAAGGAGCGGATATAAATATGAAAATTGACATGGCTGTTACTTTTAAGACCTAAATATTCGCAATAGAACCATTTCTAAACAAATCGCTAAGTGCAGGTAGAAAAAACTTAAAAAAAAGTTCTATTTCTGTGCTGGAGCTAAAAACTTGAAGTTTCGCTTTGTTACTTTTAAGGGGTAAATATCTCTATATTTACATCTTAATATAGTTTATCTTAGAATAGTTTCTAAAAAAATCGAAATTAAAAAAACATAATGAACATGAACGAAGAATGTTCTGAATTACCATTAATTTAGAGTTGTTATAGGTAGAAACTTTAAATATTTAATAATACTAGATATTTCCCCCCAAAACAATGGAAAGCAGTTTAAATGCAACACAATACGAAGCTACTCACCTAGCATTGATTAAATTGTGTAAATATTGAATAAATGTGGGTATGAAACAGCGAATTGGCTGCCCGGAAATACTTGTCAAAAATATCCTTTAATAGGCTTTCTCTATTTCTCCAAGGTACCTTAACAGAGGAAATTGCTAGTTTAAATTTTATATGCAATTTTTTTTTTCAGCTTCACTAATCTAGAGATTTTATTATAAGGCTACTTTCTTAATTGTCATTAGTAGATAGATTATATAGTAACTTATTCGGGTAAAATTCCATAATCGGTTTCATTTAGCGTATTTTAGCTTGCATAATTTTCTGAAAAACATCCACGGATTTGTAAATTACTTGAATTGTCACTTTGACGCTCAAAAGGTATGCAGACGTGATATTCAGATCTCATGTCATAACCTTACTCTGCAGTCATTGCCCATTCATTTCATTTAATGTATGTTAAAGCGAAATACAGCTCAACTCGTGTAAAAGAAAAACAAACAAGAAAACAAAGAAAAATCATGCCTCAAGCATAGATTATGAAACAACCCATTCAAAATAATGTAACAAAAGTTCCTAGTTTAATAAGTTAAAATGTTACATCTCATTCAACCCTATGGAAATGCATAACACATTTGAAAACCCGATTTCAGCTGTTCCCTTCTACAAGCGGAAAATTATCCGAATACTTTCAGCAGCACTGCATATTATCATAACAGTTAAATTTAAAAGCGTAAGCCGAAATTGAAAACGCACTTTAGCCATTATTACTTAGACAGTATTGTAACAGATATTTTGTGTGTCCCTGTAAATGAACGACACATGCTATGAATACCCTATTCTGTCCTAATCATCTTGTTGTGAAATTCAGTGATTTGATATCAGTTTCAATACATTTGAAACAGCAAAATGTCATTAAATACACTGCAAACGATTTTGTCCCCATAGACCATAATGGAATGGAATTCTTTTGGGTAGCCCTGTAAAGGAAATGATAATCCCACATACTTCATATGCAAAACTAAACATGGATTATCGATTCCACGAAAATCCGAGTCTAATGACGAGCGTGGGCAGGCGAACAGACAAACCGATTGCATACATTTTTCAACTTTGTTGGAAAAGTGTTAAAAACGAAACAAAGAAGACAGCGTATGTAGTGGCTAAGATGTACTCCTCCTTTAAATTCGATCGAACCTATCTGGAATACACTCTAAGAACGCATTCCATGCCTCTGTTGATGTGTTCGGAACTTTGATCTATCACTTTTTGAAGACAGAATTCCCTAAACTCTTATGGACAACCTCATCGTATCCGTGGAAAGTAGATATTCAACAGTATTAACTATTCGAGAGGCCACACACCCTATAAAAAATCCTTCATTCTCTTCAAACATCCTATTTTTCATTCATAGGTACTAAAATTGGTACGGAACGTCCGTTTATACTTTATGCCGCTGCTGTCATTGCCGATTCCTTAATTTTAATGCATGTTAAAGCGTGATATAGCTCGACATGTGGAGAATGCATTTGAAAAGAAAACAATACAGCGTATGGAGTGGCCAGCATCATGCTCTTCACAGTTAAATCCGATACAGCCTATCTGGAACATACTGAATCGACTCATTGCATGCATCCGTTGACTGTTCGATGACTTTAAAATATGAGATTTTGAAGAAAGAATTCCCTAAACTCTTATTGATAACCTCATCGCATTCACGAAAAACGGATATTCAACATTATTAACTGTTTGATAGGACCACACACCATAAATGTCTTTTTTTCCTTTTCTTCCAATACCGTATTTCTTAGTGCTTTGACTTCTGTATTATTTTTAATGTATTGCGTACTTCCAATTTTATACCTACGCATGGCTGTCTTGCATGGTTTGTTTTTCTGATTTTTTTTTTACAGTGTTATATGAATTTATATTTTGTAATTCTAGCCTTTGATTTGCTGATTTTCATCATTTGAGTTTGTGTCAGTATATAATTTAACAAGGAAACTCATTTTCTTTACTTGTCACTAGTTATTATTCAATCTATGTTCTCAGGAATAATCCCTCTCAGAATAATCCCTCTGAGGGAAGTGCTAGTTAGAAAGATTATTTGAATTTCACTAGGATGATTAAAAAAGATATATTGTATATGGATGCATGCATTTTTGAAGCTTAAAGATTTTTATTTGCACAAGTACAAGAAAATAATTCTTATACCAAAAAATTGTTACCAATTTTTTCAGCTTATGGCTATTTCTGAGCAATTTCAATCTAAATTTTGACGCTGTTGAGTTTTAATCACTGAATTTGACGTTTTTGAGCATGAGCGTTTTTCACAAAGAAGACACGTGCGGCATGCGATACATTTTATTCGTGATTTACGTATACTCTAAATTACGCCACATTACTCAAGTTTACGTTCAGTAGTAGATCCAAAAATGCATTTTTGGGTACCGTCCTTTAAAAATAATAAGAAAAAAAACAGAATACGATATAACGACGATATATATCTAAATTATAAAGCCAAAACAGGTTTCTTAGTGACGCTGACATGTTGAAACTGACAACGACTTGACGAACCGATTTTGCTTTATCTACATTTAAAAATAAAAAAACATTTGCACGTCAGACAATTTCAGTTTATAAAGATTTGCACAGAATGCAAAAACGTGCTTTCTATTCATATTTCTATTACAACTATATAAATTTAGACGTTTTCATGAGTTTTAAAATAATTTTTTAGCATGAATATTTTTGTCCTTATCTCCGTACAATCCAAATATGGACGATTAATCCGTTTGCACTTAAAAAAAACGTAGTTTGTTTCCGTATCATGTTCCATAACTAAACTGAAAACTCCACAAATAAAACGGAAATGTGCCAAAACACAAATTATCAGAATCGCAAAGACAATAAGAAAATATGTTTTGTGATTGACCTCGTACGGTAGTACAAATATGTCTTTTAGTGTATATGTTGGGCAATTTATAAAAATAAACTAAATTTATAATATCTATTACTGTTTCAGAATAAAATTATGTTCTGTTCAGCTGGCATCAGTAATCATTGGAGAATTGCCTGGATTTCAAAATGTATAATTTTTTTTTGTAATTCGACAATCTATTTCTATCGCGCCCCTTGAGAGGAATAAAATCTCACGAATCTTGGAGCGCAGATAGGCAAATTGAGGCAGACGAACATACCAATTTTCGATCCTAATAAAACTTCTACTGTCCTCCTACTGTCCTTCTACTATCCTCCAAACTATTCGTTTCGAACAAGTAAAACATTCGCCAAAATAAGAGTCTCCATTAAAAGACATATTTAAAAAACTTACATGCGATAGTTATAACCTCCTTGATTAGGACTTAATCTTTAAGTAAAGCTTCTGTTTACAATCAAATTTTTAAACAGTCCATAAAAACTACGCCGTTTAAAATTCTGTAATATATTAGATTCTATTCAAGTATATATTAAAATTATGTTAGGTCGTTAGATAAAGAAAAACAATTGCTGAAACAAACCACTGAGAGATAAGGGATTATTTCCGAATAATGGAATAAGTATTCTGCCTTATGGTTTGTTATTTAGAGAATTGCATTTGACACTATACGTTTTTTTTTTTTTCTAATCAAACTTCATATAATGTGCCTTACAACACTTAATTACTATAAAGTGGCATTACTGCTTGATACCATTGAAAAAATATGGCCCGTAACTTTTATTTATAACTTTATTAACCTTAACTCTTATTTATAACTATTGTAAGAAGAAGCTCAACATTATGGTTGAACGAGACATGCAGTGAGATCAGTACAATTATTAAACGCACTCTCTTGTTACTTTCCTTACAGAATGATGTTATTTAAAGTGAAAAACTCAAATCAATGTTCAAAAGAAAACACGCTTATAAATTTCAACGAGCAACGGAGACGTTTCACTTTACTTCCCCACTCAGCATTTCCCCCAATTAGAATATTTAGATTAGAAACCTCCAATTTTGATAACTCTTTTAGAAATGTCATCTTTTCAAATTTGACTACAAATTTAACTTCATAAATATCCAACGATCGAAGTATTTTAGCCGTCATTTATCAAAAACGTGCTACTTGGATGCTATTTGGATTGTTATAAAATGGATACGTGTACACATGAATGTACGTATGTATGTATTGATGTATGATTGAATGAATTGATGGATGAATAAAAGAAGGAAAAGGAATGTGCGATAGTCAGTGAAAATATATCTGTAATGATTTGAGAAAAATGTTTGTGTGATGAAGGGACGGGAATGGATGTGTGATGAAGGGAAGGGAATGGATGTGTGATGAAGGGAAGGGAATGGATGTGTGATGAAGGGAAGGGAATGGATGTGTGATGAAGGGACGGGAATGGATGTGTGATGAAGGGAAGGGAATGGATGTGTGATGAAGGGAAGGGAATGGATGTGTGATGAAGGGAAGGGAATGGATGTGTGATGAAGGGAAGGGAATGGATGTGTGATGAAGGGAAGGGAATGGATGTGTGATGAAGGGAAGGGAATGGATGTGTGATGAAGGGACGGGAATGGATGTGTGATGAAGGGACGGGAATGGATGTGTGATGAAGGGACGGGAATGGATGTGTGATGAAGGGACGGGAATGGATGTGTGATGAAGGGACGGGAATGGATGTGTGATGAAGGGACGAGAATGGATGTGTGATGAAGGGACGGGAATGGATAATGGAAATAATGGATGTAATACATGAAAATGAATAATTGTATAAATGTGAATGAAAATGTTTTTGCGAACTACATATGCGGATTCTATTTCTCTATTTTAATTGCTTAAAAACTATAAATTTCATATTTTGGCAGATATAATACTTCAATTACTTGAGAATAAACTACTAAACTACATTTTAAATTACAAAAATGATATGTAGTCAAATTTATAAAAGATATATAAAAGGTTGTTAATGTTATAAGGTTATAAAAGATTAAAAAAGGTTAAAATGTTATAAAATGTTATATTAAGATGTTTTGTCTAGAAGAATTATCAATTCAGAGTTAATTTTTGTTTCCATTTTCGCGTTTTAGTTTGTGTTACTTAAATGTTTCAGGTTGGAAATAAGTGTTCCTTTTTCTCAATTGAAACGTTTTGAAAATGAGGGAGGCAAAGTCCAAGTTTTCTACTCAAAATGGACTATTTTCATTCAAAAATGTAAAGCGGGGAACTAAAGATAACCAAACGAAGACTTATGCGTTCGGCTGAGGAATTTGGAAATTCGGTCCCGTGAATATCAATCCAACGCATGGAGCGCGAGAAATTCCATCAGACAAATGCTTTATAACTTGTTTTGGAGTCATTCAAATGACATTTTGCAAGAAAGAAACAAGAAAACACGTTTAATAATTGTTCTTATTTAACTGCATGTCTCGATCAGCCTTAAAGTTTTTTTTTTAAACATATTTTATAGGTAAGAGTTATGTAAAAGTTATAAGTAAAACTTACGAGCTACATTTACATTGGTATAAAACCATAATACCACATTACAGCAATTAAGTGTCGTAAGAGATATCATGCATGTCAAGTTTGATAAAAGAAAAAACATAATGCAAGGTGTAATTCTCTAAATAAAAAATCTGAAGACAAAAAAACCATTCCGTATTTTGCGAATTATCCATTATATCATAACAGTTTTTTCTGTCTCAGCAATCATTTTAATTATTCTCAAAACATAATTTTGAATATGTACTTTAATAGAATCTGTAATATATTACACAATTTTAAATAGTGTAGTTTTATGAATGCTTTTAAAATTTAATTTTAAACAGAAGTTTTACTTATAAAGATTAAATTCCCGAAAAGGAGGTTAATTTCGTATGTACGTTTTTACAATACATGTGCATCTGTAACCTTTGGCGAACATTTTATTTGTTCGGAACAACTTGTTTGGGGGATCGTACAGTAAAAGTTTTACAAAGATCGAAAATTGGTATGCTCGTCTGCCTCGATTTGCCTCTCGGCGCTACAAGATTCGTGAGATTTTATTCCTCGCAAGGGGCGCGATAGAAATAGATTGTCGAATTACAAAATATTTTCATGCCTTTTAAGTTCCAGGCAAACCTCCACTGATTATGGATGCCAGCTTAACATAATTGTAAAACAGTAATATTATAAATTTAGTCTATTTTTATACATCGCCCAGCAACTACACGAAAAGGAATTTTTGTACTACCGTACGAAGTCAATCGCAAAAATACATTTTCTTATTGTCTTTGCGAATCTGCTGATTCCAGTGTCTGGGCGCATTTCTGTTTTATTTGTTGAGTTTTCAGTTTAGTTATGGAGCATGATACGGAAACAAACTACCTTTTTTTTTTTTTTTTTTTTTTAAGTGCAAGCGGATTTAATCATCCATATTTGGGTTCAGAGATTAAAAAAATATATATATTCATGCTAAAAAATTATTTTAAAATTCATAAAAACGTTTACATTTATATAGTTGTGAAAGAAATCTCATTAGAAAGCACATTTTTGTATTCTGTTCAAATGTTTACAAATTGAAATTGTCTGACGTGCAAATGTTAAAAATGTAGACAAAGTGAAATCGGTTGGTCAGGCTGTCACCAGTTTCAAAATGTCAGCGTTACTAAGAAACCTGTTTTAGCTTGATAATTTAGGTATATATCGTCATTATATAGCATGCAGTTTTTTTTTTCTCTTATATTTAAACGGCAGTACCCAAAAATGCATTTTTGGTTTTATACTCTACGTCACGAGCAATGTGGGGGTAATTTAGAGTACATGTAGATCACGAATAAAATGTCTTACGGAACACCATAGATATAGGAAGGATATATTCCTTATTCCAAGCGTAACGCTGTTGTGCAAAACGCTCGTGCTCAAAATCGTCAAATTCAGTGATTAAAACTCAACAGCGCCAAAATTTCGATTGAAATTGCACAGAAATAGCTATAAGCTGAGAAAGTTGGTAGCAATCTTTTGGTAGGGAAGACTGGGGGAATGGCGCCATTCGGGGTTTTACCACCACCCCGCCTAGTTTTAAAACTAACGGCAGGTTTAGATAGTGAATGCGCTTGCACTATAGTGGCCAACAATAGAAACAGTGCCTACAGTGAGAGCGATTTTGTTATACGTCGTTCGTTTGTTCTAGTGAAAAATTTAGTTTTTATCTAGTTCCTTCTTATTTTGGAGCTTCAAATGAATAGAGGTAAATACCTTTTATTGTAACATTAGGTACCGTAATCTACATGCATTCTCTGACATTTTGATGCAATGTGTTGAACAAATTTAGTTCTTTTTTCGGCTTTTCTGGGGGATTTCCGCTCTAGTGTCCTCTCGGGGTCATGCCGCTACCATGGCAAAGGGTGACTTTTGCAATTTCAATTAAATTGTAAGCTTAGCAGATGATTAAATCTAGCTTAAGGAACACTGTAATTATTCATTATTCAGCTAAATTACATTGCTTTCTAAATATTTTCAGTAGGTCATGTATTTCCTAATATCTAGTTTATGCATTTACTAGGTCATTAAAGCGTGGTGTCCTTACCCCGATACAGTGGCGGAATGACCCCAGTATCCTGGGTCATCCCGCCACTGTACAGAGGTTGAAAGAATTTTTTTCTATGTGTGCGTACTTTATAGTTATGATTATGGTTAAATTTATACAGATACTAAAGATTACGATCAGTTTTAGAATTTTTACTATTAAAAAATAAACATTTTCTTGAGGTGAAAAAAATTAAATTCCTCTTAAGGTTTCGCCATTCCCCCGGTCTCCTCTATAAGAATTATTTCCTTGTACTTGTTTAAATGAAGATCTTTAAGCTTAAAAAATGCATTCATCCGAATACAATATCTTTTTAATCGTCCTAGGGGAATTCAAATAATTTTTCTAACTAGGACTTCCGTCAAAGGGATTATTCCCGAGAACATATATTCAATAACTTTTTACAAGTAAGGAAAATGAGACGCCTTGTTTAATTATATATTGGCACAAACTGAAATGATGAAAATTTGCAAATTGAATGCTAGAATTACATAATTACTAAATATAAATTCATATACACTGTAAAAACTCAGAAAAACATGAACACCGTTCAAGATAGCCATGTGTGAGTATAAAACTGGAAATACGCAATACATTAAAAGCAATACAGAAGACAAAGCACTAAAATAGCGTATATCGAAATGTTTTTTTTTTTTTTAAATCATGTCAAGAACATAAACAAACATTCCCTGTCAATTTGAAGACCTCTAAATGACAAAAAATATGATATTTGAAGAAAAGGAAAAAAAATTATGGTGTGTGGTCCTTATCGAACAGTTAATAATGTTGAATATGTGTTTTTCATGAATGCGTTGAGGTTGTCAATAAGAGTTTAAAATGCATGAAATTTTGAAAAAAGAATTCCCTAAAGTCATCGAACAGTCAACAGATGCATGCAATGAGTCGATTCGGTGCGTTACAGATATGCTCTATCGGATTTAACTGTTGGGAGCATGCTGGCCAGTACATATGCTATATTGTTTTCTTTTCAAATGCATTCTCCACAAGTCGAGCTATATCACGCTTTAATAGGCATTAAAAATAAGGAATCGGCAATGACTACAGCGACATAAAATATAAACGGACGCTCCGTACCAATTTTAGTACCTATGAATGAAAAATATAATGTTTGAATAGAATAACGGATTTTTTATAGGGTGTGTGGTCTCTCAAATAGTTAATACTATTGAATATCTAATTTCCACGGATACGATGAGGTTGTTAATAAGAGTTTGGTTTTGTCTTCTTAAAGTGATATATCAAAGTTCCGAACACGTCAACAGAGGCATATGGAATGCGTTCTTAGAGTGTATTCCAGATAGGTTCGATCGGATTTAAAGAAGGAGTACATCTTAGCCACTACATACGCTGTCTTCTGTTTTTTTAAAACTTTCCAACAAAGTTGAAAAATGGTTTGGTCTGTCCGTCTGCCCACGCTCTAACTCCCGTCAATAGACTGATTTTCATGCAATTTAGGGTCCATATTTGGGGTCACCTAACCCTGTTTAGTATTGCATATGTGGGACTATCATTTCATTGACAGGGCTACCCAAAAATTGCCATTACATTAGAGTACATGGGGGCAAAATCGTTTGCAGTGTATTTTAATGACATTTCGCTGTTTCAAATGGATTGAAACGGATGTAAATCACTGAATTTCACTACAAGATGAATACAAGGGCAGAATAGGGTATTCATAACATGTGTCGTCATTGACAGGGACACAAAAAAATCTGTTATAATACTGTCTGAGTAATAATGGCTGAAGTGAGTTTTCAATTTCGGCTTGCGCTTTTCAATTTAACTGTTTTAATAATATGCTGAAAGTATTCTGATAATTTTCCACTTGTAGAAGGGAACAGCTGAAATCGGGTTTTCAAATGTGTTATGCATTTCCATAGGGTTGAATGACACATAACATTTTAACTTATTAAACTAGGAACTTTTGTTACATTATTTTGAATGGGTTGTTTCATAATCTATGCTTGAGGTATGATTTTTCTTTGTTTTCTTATTTGTTTGTTTTTCTTTTACACGAGTTGAGCTGTATTTCGCTTTAACATGCATTCAATAAAACGAATCTGCAATGACTGCAGAGTAAGGTATGACATGAGATCGGAATTTCACGTCTGCATACCTTTGAGCTGTCATAGTGACATTTCAAGTAATTTACAAATCCGTTCCTATTTTTTCAGGAAATCATGCAAGCTAAAATACGCTAAATGAAACCCGATTATGAAATTTTAACCGAATAAGTTACTATATAGCTAAAGACAATAAAGAAAGTGGCCTTGTGATAAAATCTAGATGAGTGAAGCTGAAAAAAAAATTGCATACAATATTTAAACCAGCAATTTCCTCTGTTAAGGTCCTTGGCGAGATAGAGAAAAGCTAGAAAAGGAAAATTTCGACAGGTATTTTCGGGAAGCCTATTCGCTGTTTCATACCCACATTTATTCACTATTTATACAATTTAATCAATGCTAGGTGAGTAGCTTCGCATTGTGTCGCATCTAAACTGCATGATGTCTTTCGATCGTTTGGTGGGAAATATCTAGTATTATTAAATATTTAAAGTTTCTATTTATAACAGTTTTAAATTAATGGTAATTTAGAACATTCTCCGTTCGTGTTCATTATATGTTTTTTAAATTTCGATTTTTTTATAAGCTATTCTAAGATAAACTATACTAAGATGTAAATATAGAGATATTTACGCCTTAAAAGTTACAATGCAAAATTTCAAGGTTTTAGCTCCAGCACTAACACAGAAATAGAAAATTTTCGAAGTTTTGTGTACCTGCACTCTTTTACTTAGTGATTTGTTTAGAAAGGGTTCTATTGCGAATATTTAGGTCTTAAAAATAATAGCCGTGTCCATTTTCATGTTTATATCCCTGACAATTCCATATACGTCGTCATTTAGAACATCTTTGAACTCTTTCTGCTTTATTTTTTCTTCTAAATTTCGATTTTTTTAAGAATTTGTTCTATAACGAGCATCTACATTTTATAAATAACTACCATGCTAAATTTCAAGTTTATTCCAAACATTATCATGAAAATTGCAGTTTAGATCTTTTCTTAATTTTCGGTTTTCTTTTCAAAACTGATCTGAATTCACGTCCTAAATGTAACAGCCATGGAAAATTTTAATCTCTACAAATTCCAAATAAATTGTGATTTAGAAGCATTCTAGAAAGTTTTATGTTTATTTCTCACTTTAAAATTTTGAATCTTTTAAAAAGCTTTCATAATGAGTATTTACATCTTAAAAGTAACCACCACACAATATTTTAAACTTCTAGCTCGAACACTATTACAGAAATCGCAATTTTAGAAATTTAGCTCTCCTGCACCCATTGGAGGCTGTTGCACCGACATAAAATAGTCTTTTTCGAACTTTTTTTTTTGACACCATTATTTTTTTAATCGGTTAGGTAGCTTCAGAGATTATACCGCATAAACGTATTGCTTTATAATATTAGTATAGATACAGAAGATGTTTATCTGTTATTATATACAAACAGAAATAATTGTCTTATACGTGTAATCAGACGCATTTTTTAAAATACATACATAAACCTGTATAATGCTCCTTGAGTTTTATTTTCACAGTTGTTTATATCATTTGGCAATAACATCTCACTTTCTTAAATCCGAATTGAGTCAAGCTTTAAAAAAAGCGCCAAATCCCATATAACAGCGACGTACCGTGAAGAGAAATATATGCAAGGTAATAAGGCACTTAGCCGAGCGCAATTGATTGACGCCAAACTTGCATGTGCATCTAAATGCGGAATATTAACCATTTTTCTGATAAGAAGAGCAGTTATAACATAATTGTTTCATTTCGTAGACATGTACCATGTGCTATATTAATACTTTTATGTTAATCGAGCGTAGGTTATAAATCGCCAATAATTATTCCCAAACAATATGCACATTGCATTCATGTCATTTAAAATATAAATCATCCATTCACTTGGTTTAAAATACATGATTTTGCCTTAATTTCATGGCACTTTTCAATATTACTTTGCCTTAGAATTTTTTTTTTAAAACTTGGTGGAGTTTGAGCTTTAAGAAACATGTTCGTGATCGAGATTTGTTGCAAAATGATATGAATAGCCATGTAAGCAAACCTGATGAACTTTCATGCGTATTTATATACATGAATATAAGCTTTTTTTTTATATACACTGGTGGACAAATGTTAAGGACGAGTCACAAAATGCCAATTTTCATTCACGCGAATACTCAAAAGGAAGTCATAAATCCGAATAATTACTATCCCTGCAGAATAGCTAGTCCATATAACATCTCATTCAGGTCACACATGGTCACAATAGTCAGTCACTACGGCGAAACAAAAAATAGGAAATTTCACACGTCTCTTTTATGAGTCTCAAATGACTACTATATGTGACTCCACTGACAGGTCACTGACTGCTGCTTTGTGGCGAGTCATCAGGTGACTTTACAATGTCGTTTCATTGAGACTCGTGTGACTCATCTGGAGACTCAATTTCAAAGTCATTGTGAACATTGCATTATGATAAATCACCAAATAATGTCACATTAAAGTCACATGGTGACTTTGTCACATGACTTTGTCAAATGGTGACAGAGACCCTACTGTGAAATCACCACTGTGAAAAGTCACCCTGTGACTTTATTTGGTGATTTATCACAATGCAACGTTCGCAATGACTTTGAAATTGAGTCTCCAGATGAGAGTCTCAATGAAACGACATTGTAAAGTCACCTGGTGCCTCTCCACAAAGCAGCAGTCACAGTGACCTGTCAGTGGAGTTACATAAAGTAGACATTTGAGACTCATAAAAGAGACGTGTGGAATTTCCTATTTTTTGTTTCGCCGTAGTGACTGGCTCTTCTGACTATGTGTGACCTGAATGAGATGTTATATGGACTAGCTATTCTGCAGGGATAGTAATTATTCGAATTATATGACTTCCTTTTGAGTATTCGCGTGAATGAAAATCGGCATTTTGTGACTCGTCCTTAACATTTGTCTACCAGTGTATTCAATAATATTGTAATGTTATGAGATATTATATTTTATTTATATATAATAACTTTTTCTATAGAATTTACTTCTTTTACAATACAAAAAATAGGTAAAGGGCTTGCTTACACTAAATAAATCGTATAATTTTTGGAAAAAAATGCTTGGGTATGTGAAACAATGAGTAGGTTGCCAAAACATATGCATGAAAAATTTACTTCTCTCGCCAAACGCATTTTCCCTACCTGTCTAAGGACCTTATAGTGGAATAGTATCAATTTCATATGAAATTCTTCTATATATTTGTATTTAAAAACAGTAACCATTTGGAAAGGGTACAAAAAGATTTGGAAATGGACCAATGAAAATCTGCGTAGATACCGCGAAACGCATTTGATTGGTTAGAACTTTCTTACTTTTCTAAGCGGAAATTGTGCTAGGCGAAAAGTATGAAAGTAGAGAATTTAGATAGGATGGGCGAGAAGAGGGAATAATCTTCTGCATTTCGATACTTTTTTTTCTTTTTTTTTTGGGGGGGGGGGGGTTTAGAGGTTGACGGCAAATGTGATTGTTTTTAGAAAGAAGACAATTTCCTTTAATTAATGAGAAAGAGGGGGAGGGGGGGTATCTGCGTTTGGAATCTAAAAATTGAATGCATAGAAAGTAAGGGATCGCGAAGCGATCTAGAATGGAAAGGCGAGACAATTACGTCTGGGGTTAGATAGAAAATAAGGATTGCTTCCCGATACCAAATGGAATGCTATTATGCGGGGGTGCTGGTGAGCGTAGCGAGAGGAGGAGGAGCCCCCCCCCCCCCCCGAGAAGTAAAAGGAAAAAAAAAGAGAAGAAATAATACCATAAATCAAACTATTTTACTTATCTTTAACAGCAAAGAATTGTTTTTAATTTGAACACGTGAAATATAAACGATTATATTTATGATTTGCATTAATTCATTCGTTCAAAATGCTACTGGAGAGATTATGGCCAGATGTCAAATTATGGCTATTTTCGTTGAAATAGAAAAAAAATATTCCTGATTTATTTTCTTTGATTAAATTTAAATGTGCAGGCGGAGGTAGATTTCGAAGTTAAGTACTAATTTCACCAACAAAAACTAAACCAAGATTAGTGATAAACCCAGTTTTTTTCTGTTTATAATAGTCACGTGTAAATAAATTTTTAATTTGAAGCAAACATTGTTTGCGCTGTTTATACAGTTGGCAACAGTTTAAATTAATATCATTTTCTAAAATATGTAAAAAATATCTCGAAATGCTGAAAATTTGAATTTAAAATAGAAATAAAACCTCAAAAAATGAGTCAAATTAAAAAAATAAATGCAATCTGCACACCGGGAAATACTATCCTATAAAATGATCTAAAAAAGAATTAATTCCCATGTATAGTTTTTGCTCCTATAAAATTTTGTTAATGGAACGATTTTGTCCAACTTTAGCATTAATTATCTCTTAAAATAATTCTTCGATTTGAAAACTGTCTACATCAGCGTGTTTATCAAACATTTCTCTATAATACCGCCGATTTTCATATTTTTGTATGCAATATTTTTCTTAATATTAACGGGGAAAGACCTCCGGTCACAAAAAGTTCAAAACCGGCGGCGGTGACAGCGTAAGTTACTTTTTTTTTTTAGAATAGAGAGATAATATATTTTTAAAAGGTATTTTATTAATAGACTGACGAGAAAATAAATGCATCGGTTTCAGGGAATGTTCCGTTGCGGAAGTGTATTTTGCCTCCACCTAGTGAGCAAGTGTGTTTTTGGCTCCACCTTGCGAGCAATCTGGAAAAAAGTATCATTAAGCTGTTGGATCATTGAAGCAACCACACGTCATTGCACTCGGCCTATATCATGCGGTGGATATTAATTATAACTAGTAATACTTATAATTGGTAGCGAGTTACTTCTGATATTTTAAAAAGGGGAACAAATTAGTCTAGTAGGTGGAAATTGTATATTACAGAAGACAGAATTGATTATACCTATTTCATTTCAGGTTCACTTCCACCAGTTATAAATCAGTCATATTGTTGTCTTTAAACTGAAAATAGTTTAGACAATACAAGAAATTTTTTGAAGTAGAGTCCTTATTTAAGGACAATGATGAATTTATGAAAGGTAATAAGGATATATTTTGTGAGAAACATTTTAGAAGCGCATATAAACGCGATTATACAAGCTACCATAATTGGAAAATGCTAAATCAGTGTTAGGTAGTTCTAGAGAAATTACAGCTAGGAGATTAAATAATTTATGGGCTAAATTAGCTAAAAATAAAATAATGGCTGATTCATATACAGCCTTTACGAACGAATATGCATCTTTTGGGCATACGACACAAGTTAAAATTGAAAATACAAAAGAGGTGTCCTATTATATTCTACATCATGCTGTGTATAAACCACATCACAAATTAAAAACTTTCGTAGCCACCACAGTAAACACGATCCAGTCTCATTCTAAAAGGGAAATTATAGTTCCCAGCCAATTTCCTATTCCTACAGACATTGACCTCAAAAATGGCTGCATCCATTAAGGGTGCATCAGCAGAACTAAACAATTTAAAGAAATTATTGAAAACAACTAACGAGGAATTATCAAATTTCTTAGCCGAGGAAATCATAACTTGGAAATTTATCCTTCCTCGATCCCCTAATTTTGGCGGTCTATGGGAAGCAGGCGTTAATTCCTTCAAACATCATTTCCTTAGGGCCGTAGGTAATAAAATTACTCTAGAGGAGGATTTTGAAAATCTAGTTGTCCAATTTGGAAAGATGCTAAATTGTCGGCCTTTACTTCCACTTTAAGATGACATAGGTGAGATCGGGGGAATGGCGCCACTCGGGGTTATGCCGCCACCCCTTCTAGTTTAAAAACTAACGGCAGTTTGAGATAGCGATTGTGCCTACACTGTAGCCGCCAACAATAGAAACAGTGCCTAGAGTGAGAATGGTTTTATTGTACGTCGTTCGTTTGTTCTAGTGAAAAATTTAATTTTCATATAGTTGCTTCTTATTTTGGAGCTTCAAATGAGTTGAGGTAAACACCCGTTATTGAAATATTAGGTACTTAAGATAATATTACCCGTAATCTACATGCATCTGCCGACATTTTGATGCAATTTGTTGAACAAGTTCGGTTCTTCATTCGGCTCTGATGGGGGTTTTCCACTATATTGTCCTCTCGGGGTCATGCCGCCACCATGGCAAAGGGTGACTTTTCCAATTTGAGTTAAATTGTAGGCTTAGCAGATTATTAAATCTAGTTTTTTAAGGAACATTGTAATTATTATTTTGATAAATTATTGCTTTCTAAACATTTTTATTAGGTTATGTGTTTCCTAGTATCCATTTTATGTATTTACTAGGTCATTATAGAGTGGCGTCATGACCCCGATACAGTGGCGGAATTACCCCAGTGTCCTGAGTCATCCCGCCACTGTACAGAGGTTGAAAGAAATTTTTTTATGTGTGCTTACTTTACAGTTATGATTTCGGTTAAATTTATACTGATACTAAAGATAATGATTCAGCTTTAGAATTTTTACTATTAAAAAATAAACATTTTTTTGAGGTGAAAAAAATTAAATTCCCTTAAGGTGTCGCCATTCCCCCGGTCTCCCCTAAATGTGTTTGAAGGGCTTACTCCAGGCCACATTTTAATAGGCAGACCCATTAACACTATTCCCGAGTCTAATGTTATGAATATTTCTGACAATAGATTAGAGGTCTGCACGGGCCGAAATTTCCAAGCCCGGGCCCGGCCCGACTCATCGAAAAAAAATTCGGCCCGGCCCGATAAAAAAATTAAAAGTTCGGCCCGAGCCCGGCCCGGCCCGGCCCGCTAAAAATCTTAAAAGTTCGGCCCGAGACCGGCCCGGAAAAAAGTTAAAATATCGGCCCGAGAAAAAAAAAAAACAGCCCGAGTGAATTTTTTACAAAACATTGATTTTTACGTCGATTTGGTTAAAAATTTGTCTCGTACGAGATAGCTCTGACCAAAAATATTTATCTTAACTTTTTTTTCTCATGTTTATAATCTTCATTTTTAAAGAAGCGACACAGACTGCGATATTTATTTTTTTTAACGAATCTATTTCTTGTATGTAAATGTTTAGGTTATCATTAATATTGTTAATCAGTATTCCATGCATTGACATACATGTGTTCCATGTATGCCAAAAATCTGAAAAATTCTATACAGTAAAATCTTCTAAGACGGAATTGTGTAGAAAAGAAAAAAAAATGCGTTATAGACAAGTTCCATTCTTAGCAAGTGTAAATGTATCATACATTATTTTCTTACGTATTAGTATATTAATTTTGCATGGATCAACACGTTTTTCAGTTTAAAACAGGGTTCCGTCATAGGCAGGTCAATTTTCACACGTTTTACTATATTTTAATTTAGCTATATTTTAATAAGCGTAGAAATATACTATTCTTTAAAAAGAAAAAAATTTAATGTATAAGTGTAGAATAATGGCAATTTAAAAATACATGCATTTTTTGCAAAAAATTTTGGTCCAGGCCTAATTTGACTGATCTTTGAATGGATTTGGCCAAGCTGATACAATGATTTTCATACGGCTTGAGTCAAAACTAGGACTGAAAAGCTTGGTCCGTGAAGACTAGGAATGAAACCAATCCCGACTTTGTACAGAAAAAATAAGTTAGGTCCGTCCCAATCCGAGCTTTAGAAATAAAATATGGCCCGGGCCCGGTCCGGCCCGAGCCTTCAGAAATAATGTACGGCCCGGGCCCGGCCAGGCCCAAGAAGAGTGGAGCCCGAGCCCGGCCCGGCCCGAGTGCCGTGAATGAAAATCGGCCCGAGCCCGGCCCGTGCAGATCTCTACAATAGATTAACATATTGGATAACTAATTACGAATTATATTCAATGCGTTTGGAAACGTTGGTCTATTGCCTACCTAAACCACTCGCAGCAGCGTGGTAAATGGCAAATTACAAGAGTAAAGTTAGGATCTCTTATTAAAAAGACGAAAATCTATACCACCATGTAAGTGGGCGCTTGCCGGGATTACAGAACTAATTCCCGGAAAGGAATAAAAAACTAAAGTAAAAACAGCGTCAGGTATATTTTTAAGAGGTATTTCTAAAATATGCTTGTTTCCCATTCAGGACAATTCAATAGAATGTTTATGCATGATTGTATTTTTTACTTTCTTTTATCTTTACAAGAAGAAAGTATTCGTGAGAATTTTCGAACACCGGTTTTCGACGAATTGACACGTTTTAGGGGTCAGAGATCCCAAAAAATATGTTTTTACAAAATGCCTGTCTCACACTGTGTGTGCATGTGACACAAATTTTGTGGGCGCTGTATCTCAAGAACTAATAAACGGAATTTAATAAAAGTTTATATTCAGATAGTCCCTGATATAAATTTATGCTGATTACTTTTTGGTGTAAATCACCTAATATGTGGCGTTGCTATGCTGCATTTTTCACGATTTCTCCAATAACTCAAGAACTAATGCACGGGTTTTTATAAAATATCAGATTCAGTTAGTCCTTGGTATAATTTGTTGCCGATTACTTTTTGGGGTAAATCGTCCGACAGGTGGTGCTGCTATGTTGCATCATTAACGATTATCGCAATGCCTCTATCGCATAATCTAATGCACTAATTTTCCCCCAAACTTCAGATTCAGTGAGTCCCTGATATAGATTGATGCTATTTAGTTTTTGGTGCAAATCGCCCAATAGGTGGCGCTGCTATGCAGAATTTATGCAGTAGCTCTCTCTCAAAAACTAATGCAGGGATTTTCATCAGATTCATTTATACATTGACATAAGTTGATGCTGATTAGATTTTGGTATAAATCACCTAACAGGCAGCGTTACTATACTGCATTTTACAGGATTTATGCAATAGCTCTATCTTGAAAACTAATGTACGGATTTTGATCAAATTTCAGATATTGAGATTAGTTGATTCTGATTAGATTTTGGTGTAAATCACCTAACAGGTAGCGTAGCTATGCTACATTTTTCAGTGTTTACACGATTTTAGTGATTGTCATATTTCAAAAACTAGTGCGTGGAATTTCATATCTTTAGAATTTTCATGAAGAGCCTAGATATTCATTTAATTTTTGCACCGTGACAGCGAATTTTGAAGCATTAATACCTATGAGGTAGAAGAAAGTTTTGGGATTGCCGCATCCGGCTAGTTTTATATTATTTTAAAGTAATTATACTGATTGTTAATGAAGATTAAGTATGTCGTATTATACTATACCATTTGTAATGTTAATAAGTTATCTATTGAATTTCTGCACTATTTCATATTCTACTAAAATATTACGCGTTTTAATTCTTAAGTCATGTTTCCTCAAATATGTACACAAACAAAAGTATATGCATTATAAAGACTAAAGAACATAAGTGCATAATAAAGAACATAAGTACATAATACAGAACATAAGTACATAATAAAGTAAAAAATATTATATAGCTTTATAATAAAGTGTCAATTAGTATTTAATATCGGCTTTGTGGTAGCTAGTTTAGAAGCATTAACATGTATAAGAAAGACGAAAGTTGTGGGATTGGCACAGACTAGTTTTAAAGTAGATTTTAGGGCCAATTCTCAAAATGAATTTTTTTTTTTTGCTATAAGGATATTTTCTTTTCCGATAAGGACAGTTTAAAAATTTATTTTACACTCGTGTGAATAGATATATATAAATATGAAAAATTCTAATAAGCAAAGAATATTAAAGCTCTCGTCGTATTTTTTTCCCCCGTATGCCGTGCTCTCTCGTGTAATGCACTCTTATTTTAAATCGGACTTCTGGGTACATGGCTTAGTACAGGTATAGAAAATAATTCAGTTATGTAGTTTCTGTTTTAACCCTTAACTGCTGTGGCAAAAATTGCCGTATAAGTACTAGGAGCAGTCTGTCATACTGCTTGATTGAAAGATGAATAATACAAAGGACTATTGTATAAAGGACGCCAAACTATTTAGGTTTGTGGAGCAAAAAATCCCGGCGAAAAGATCCCCACTACTACTCAAAGAAACTCAGACAATAGAATTAGGCCCGGAACTACGACATTTATAAAAACGAGTAAGTGTGAACACAAATCGTACAGAGGGTTTCGTTTAACATTTCCTTCAAAACACTGCCCTTTTGCAAAATCTGTTAGCGCCACAATTTGGGATTAGGGAGTGCACTCTATTCTAAACTAACGTCTACCCGACAAAACTACGTTTTAGAACCTATTCGTGCTTTTCGTACTATTAGTACTATTAGTCGAGGGAATTGGACTCATAAAACTTAACACAGAAAAGCTCTCCTCGCAGTAAAAGTGGAAATAAAATGCGAAAGGCTATGGTGCGTAAAATGAAAGAGTGGCCGAAGGATTTTCAAATGATATATCACATGAAGGCTCCGGGAAAAAATTGAACCCCCCCCCCCCCGGGAGCTTTCAAGTGAACCTAGCTGTAGCTTAATTAGCGACTAAGCTAGAAAAAGGCTTAAAATAAACGCCCAGAGTCAATCCCCCACAATTAAAGCCCAGAGTCAATAATAGAAGACTTCTTGAAAATTTTATCATTTGTCGTGTGATCACAAGTGTTTAGCTATAAGTATGCAAAATTTCACGTCTCTAACATATATTATTTGTGAAAACCAAGAAAGAATTGCTTAAAGTACACAAGTTGGAGCCCGAAGGGTTAAATAGACTTTTTCAAAATTTTATGAAGTGTTGTGTGATCTCAAATATTCAGTATAAGTATGAAAAATTTCAGCTTAATTAGGGCTCGGTTAGAAAGAATTGCTAAAAATACTGAAGCTGAAGCCCAAAATGGTTAAATATAAGATTTTTCCAAAATTTCATAATTTGTCGTATGATCTGGCGCGTTCATCTGTAAGTATGCAAAATTTCATGTCTCCAATAGAATTAGGGGCTCAATTAGAAAGAATTTAAAATTGTGATAAAAGGCACAATTTAAAGGTATGTCACCATTAAAGAAAAGTTTTTAAATCCAATTAAAGCATTAAGTCCAATTAAAGCAAAATAAATTGAAAAACTTGCATTTATTACCAATAGATCAGCATAGATTAGTTTATACATATATCTTTAAGTAAACAATTTACTCTGAATAATGAAAATTTATGAAGAGCTCTGAAAAGAATAACCAACATAGATGACAGACAACTAGTGAGGAGTAAAATAGCTATATTGTACTGGTGCTCTAAACGAAACAAAATGTCCCTAGTATCTGCAATTAATCCTTTACGGGCTGAATTATGAATTCATGAAAATTTTAACTTCTAAAGCATTTTTCGTGAATTGTTTAAACTACATTAGAAGATTTACATAATTAATTCAATAAAATTTAGAAGGATTTTAGAAGGATTCATTAAATATGAATTTATAGAGATTTTGTGCAATATTTATCTCAAATCTTTTACTTTAAATATTTTTCTTAGTATTTTGTAGAATTAGGAAATGTACAAATATAAGGTTCTTACAATAGAAATATTTCCTAATTGAAAAATCCCCCTCCCCCACTCCAGACGACAAGAAAGCTGAAAAGATGCAAAGGCAAAAGAAATCATCCTTTTAAAACTATTTTGTTTTGTGTAACCCCTAATGCTTTTGGAATAAGATGAAGTAATGTATCTATAACTCATTCTAAACAGTATGACAACTCATCGATGCATTAAAGAAATTTTATAACAAGTTATTTTAATGGTACTAATAAGTACCGTCTGTAGATAAAGGGTTAAATTACAATTTTAACTGTGAAAATTGAAAAAAACAGCTATTTGCGAGACCGCTAAAAGCAGTTAAGGGTTAATCTAGAACATCTTTTATATAAAGTGTAATTCGGCCTGAATCGACCCGATTATTGTGCAATCCTATTTAAAAGACGAGGCTGTACTTTGTCATCTGTTTTGGGCTTTATACTAAACAGATTTTGATAATTTTTATTTTTTAAATTACTTTGCAATTACTTTTTTAAATACAAGGGAGGTTCTATCTCCTGCGAGCGCCAACCCCGGTTCAGACTCTCAAAATCCGTTAATTTGATCGGCTTTAAAAGATTACGGAAGGTTGAATTACGATAATTTAACAAACTCCCTCCAGACGGGTTCCCATTCATTTCCCTTTTAATGAAGAGGTCACAAAAAATTTATTTACTGTGGCTGTGACAGCATTACTTTTTTACATTCTACTACCTTTAATAGAAGAAAATATTGTAATCGAAATTTTTTTCGATTTCCGGTTTTCGACGGATGCACACGTTTTAGGGGTCAGAGGTTCCAAAAAGCATGTTTATAGAAAATGTCCGTCCGTCCGTGCGTCTGTTGCTATTTTGCCATCAAAAAGTGTATGAAGTTATGCCTAGATTTGAACTTTTTTTTTCTTTTTTTTTGGGGGTGGGGGGTGGGGGAGCTATGGCAAGTATGTCCTTCATTAATTTGGAAACAATCCGCCGGAAGGGGGTGCTGTCATATCGATTTTTGTGGCATTTTGAATATTGTATCATCAAAAAGTATGAAGTTATGCATAGAATTGAACCAAATTTTTTGTGTAGGTTTTTGGTAACGGAACAAGAAAGTCCTTCCTGAATTTAGATAAATTTCGCCGATAGGGGGAGCTGTCAGCGATTTTTGTGCAATTTTCAATAGTGTGCCATTGAAAAGTATGAAGTTATGCACAGAATTGAACCAAGTCTTTTTGTGTGGGTTTTTGGTTCTCCCTGAATTTGGAAATATTCCGCCGAAAGGTTGGTGCACTGTAGTAGCGATTTTTGGTTAATTTTCTTGATCTTTCGTAGTTCTATTGTACACCGGCGGCTGACGAAGCGACGGGAACTTCTCATCCTGATAAGTTGATTATTCGCGAATAACGGAAAACTATTGATTTTAATAAATATCATGATCGCGATGAACTCGCTTTTACTTCGATTAATTGACCTAAACAGAAATTTAAGGTGAAAGTAAAGTCGATAGAGTATTGAACCTAATAAAAATGAAATAGTGACATTTGTACCAACATTTTGAACTATTAAAATATGAGATAGAACAAAGTTTTGGGACTGGCACATACAACTAGTTTTAGAATAGACAGATTGACATGTAACCCTGTCATTGTGTATGCCCAAACTGTCCGTGTCTTTAAGGGTTATCTCAGCTAATTACTAACGATTTTTTTTTGGAAATCATTAACAATACTTTTATGCTTTTGCTACGATAGGTAACTCAGAGCTCTTCTACACCTTTGCTGAATGCCCGAAAATCGAAATTTGTGTGTAACGGAAAAATGCGCTTTTCTAAAAAACTATGCGACTTAGGGTAATAACTATAGTTTTCGTGCAAGGTTTTCAATTAATGTCTACTATCTCTAACTTTTTTATAATTTTAGTTTCTATACATTCGGAAAAAGAGATGGGTGGGGGCATTTCTGCACTACATTTTCGACGATACCTCTGAAAATATAGTACCTAAAATTAAAAGAATTTTTTTTGAGTTCAGCTTTACAAAAGCTTTCACCAGACACCCCACAGAACTTATTAAAAGAAGGACTACTATCATTTTCATGGGAGTTGACACATGCATTCTGCGAAACGTTAGAAGAAGTTTAGTGTAGCGTTTAAACTGTTAGGCAACTAAATACTACAGTCATACACCAAACAGTACACATACATACATGCTAACATGCTTTCTCCCACAAAAGAAATAAAAAAAGTCCTTTAATAAAATTTTGCTTATATAATGAAAGTGCAAAAGAGCAAGTTTTTATTTTCTAAATAATTTGAAAATTCTGGTGTAAATCAATTTTCATTATTTTACGAACAGAATTTGTCTGCCCCTGAAAGGGTTAAACCTAATCGTATATATATAAAAAAAACCTGCAGATTTAAAAGTATCTGTATTAAGCCGTTTTAGGTAGGTGCGTGAAATTCTAGAAAATAAATCTACTAAACTAGAAAACAGGAATTCTGCTTTTTCAGAATTTAGTGTCACTCCCGATGAAATCTATACTAATAAAAGAAGAAATCGCTCTGTGTGTGTGTCTATGTGTGTGTATGTGTGTGTGTGTGTTGGCGATGGCTAGCAAAATGTACGGCACGTAGGAGGTTCAAAATTTTTGTGAAGAGAGTCCAAGGCCTCTCCTAATGCACCTGACTTCCAGAATTTTAATATTCTAATTAATAGCTGAGTAATTAATTTACAAACGCAACTCACTTTCATCAAAAATACGCTTTTTTTCTCGGCTTTTTTAATCCGATTGCTTTCGGTTGGTTGGTTGTATAAAATTCTCAGAAGAAATTAAACCGGGATAGCAATGACATTGGGTGTATTCAAGATGCACGCGCGCCGCGTGCGCGAGCTTAGGGAGACAGCAACATGAAGTGGGTCTTTATCGTGAATGCAATAAACGTTCAGCGCGTTCACGAACAAATCACGGTTTGATTAATTACGATACTAATTATAAAGATAATTTGTAGAAATGGAAGGCGAGCTAGATGGCTGAATGGATAGCGCTTTGAACTAGAGAACCGGGGGTTATGGGTTCGAATCAATCGCGCCCCAAATTATTTTAAGTTTTTTTTTTGGTTGCTTTGTATTTTTTATAATAAATAAGATATTTTTGATAAAGATAAATTTTTATATTTATAATACAGAAGCATATGTATTTCTATTATGATAATAAAATACTTATTTAAATACCAGAAAATGAGGTATTTCGCAGTGAAAGTTTTACATTTGAACGCCTTTTAATATTCAAAGTGATATTAATCAAATGAAAAAATAAGTATTGCACGAAAATATACGTTTGCGCTTAGGATAATTTCTTTATGTGTTTCTTTCCTTTGAGTACTTTAAGAGTGAATTTTTGTCAAGCCTGGGATGCAAAACATATTTTACGGTGTTAAAATCAACATGGAAAATATTATAAAAATAAAATGTAATAGATGTACAATATTTTAACTTATCCGAAGTAATTGGGACCGATCATCTTTCGGAAAATAGAAATTTTCGGATAATCGAGAATGCTTCAATTTTAAGATTAAGGAGAAATATATGCAAAATTTCTTATTATGGTAACAAGTGCTTCAGAAAAGTAAAGCAATAGCAAAATAGAAACAAGAATAAATTACCTGAATTTTAATTTTGAAATTAAGTACCTTTTACATATATCACAAGAGTTTAAAAAAAGGTTTTGTTTGTCGCAGTTTCGATTGCTTTTTGCTTTGAAGCTCTATCACGGAGTTTTTTAATATTACTTCACCAGTATCGCAGTGCTAGGCCCCTATATCTAGGGCCCCTTTTTAAGCATTTACACCATTATTGCGCATTTTTAATAAATATTATTCTAATGATTATTTCATATCCTATGATTAATTTTGACAAATTGAAGATCTAAAACGCTAAGTACTAAAACGGTTTAACATGTTTTCATGTTAGGGCCCTGTTCTCAACTATCAGTTAGCCCCTTTTGGGCCCCCAGTTATAACTCCCTTAAAAATAGTCCGATTCACTAGCTTTTTATTTCTAACAACATCTTAGGTTCTCCAGCTATTACACGAACAAAAAAAGAAAAAAAAATTGCAGACTTCAGCTACCACCAATTTTGAATATTAATCGCCTTCTTGGGCCCTTGGTGAAGCTTCTTTAAAAATGATCCGAATGCCTTGCAATTTTCTTTACCATTTTTCTAGCATCATCTAATTACTTTAAAAACTACTAAAAAGTATATTTATACTAAACTATATGACACTTATGTTCCTGACCCTCTGGGATCCGGTACAGGGCCCCTTGAAGCTTTTGCACCATAAATTGTTAATAGATTGCCCCTCTTAATCCAATCTTCATTTTTACCATTTTTGCATTTAGTCATTCTCCTGTTACTATATTCCAGTTAAAATCCTGGGGCACCTTACGGTCCTGTAGGACCCGATCCGGGGCCCTACAGGTGTGCCATGCATTTTCACCCCCTAATTTTCTCACCTTCTGATTGCATAATTTTAAAACTGAGTCTTGGACTCTTCTCCCTAGACAAACACCCTCATATTTTTATTGGGGCACTAGGGCCCCTTTATAAGCATTTACACCATTTTTGTGCATTTCTTTAAAATATTATTCTAATGATTATTTCATACCCTATGATTAATTTTTACTAATTGAAAATCTAAAACGCTAATTACTACAACATTTAAACATGTTTTCATTTTAGGGTCCTACTCTCAACTATCAGTTGGACCCTTTTGGGCCCCCTGTTATAGCTCCTTTAAAAATCGTCCGATTCACGAACTTTTTTTCTAACAACTTCTTAGATTCTCCAGCTACTACATGAACAACAACAAAAAAAACTTGCAGACTTCAGCTACCACCAATTTTGAATATTAATAGTCTTCTTGGGGCCTTTGTTGTAGCTTCTTTAGAAACTATTATATTCTATTGCAATTTTCTTTAACTTAGTTTTAGCGTCTTCAAGCTACTTTAAAATCACTACTAAATTTTCGTATACACAACTACTTTCTAGATAACACTTTGGCCCCCAGGGCCCGGTCTTTCTTTATACCTCAGCTACCACTTTTTCGATCATTAATCTCCTTTTCCAGCATCAACTTACATCTACTCACTACAGCCGTAAATTAAAAATCGCGTAACTTTAAAGGTATCTTTAGATAAGAGATTTCATCCATTTATTAAATATGTTTTAATGCTAACTGTAATACATGAAATTTACAAGGGGAGGGGCATCTTCCACCGCTTGGGGGCGCAATATTTCCTCGAGTTTAAGGGTCTAATTTCAACGGGATTTGCTTCCTTCAACTTAGATTACAATTCAGCTACTTTCTGTATTATGAAATTTTATCTTGGACTTTAGTTACCAACATATTCTAACATTAATGGTGCATTCTTTTTTATTATTATTCTATGGGATTGATTCCTACGAGGTTTATTTCACAACTTGGTTTTCGATTGTCTCCAGCACGTGCGGGCACTTCCGGTAAATGCTGCCATAGATAGCGGGGAACTACATAACAGGTTCCTTCGAAAAGAAGTTTGATGGGAACACACTAGACGCTGCGGAAGGAAAATGGCGCCTCCGAAATTAGGTTCATTTACAAGAATTTCCAAAGACATAAAATCATACAAACTTAAGTTTTGTTTAAAGTTATTATTTACAAACCCCGGGCAACGCCGGGCGGGTCTGCTAGTATATATATATATGTGTGTGTGTATAGGGGCAATTCCATTTGTGACGGAATGACATTTTGAGTTGTAGAATCACAGCTAAAGCAATTCCCCTGAAGCTATTTTCACATAAAAGTTTTTCAGTTTGTACATGACTGTTATTGGCTAAAAGATTAAAAAAATATTTGAAACAATTTTTTTACAGATTTTATTCTTTCATTTTTGAGTAATTTCTTATTGTGTGACGGAATGACATTTTTGCAACCATGACTCTAACCTGTTACTTAAAACTGGAAACATTTGTGAATTAAGAAAACATTCAGTTTTTAAACTAATACGTTTCTTAAATATGATGTATAAGCAGTACAAAATTAAAATTTAGAGCAACCTATCTGTACTAGGGTTGAAGTTATTAACTGTCATTTGACGTGACGGAATGACAAAATTTCTTAAACGTTTATTAAAAAAAAAAAGATTAAACTAATAAATTTCAGAATGAACGTACATTACATAACTATGTATTCTCTATTGATAGTATTTTCAAAAACGTATCGAGCACGATTACCTACTATTTGAAATAAAAAATGCACAAAAACATGTGACAGAATGACGCAACACAAGACTTTATTGTGCATGCATTATTATCAAGAATGTAGCTTTAAGACTATTGTAAACTATTAAATATTATACTACATGCATTCATTTATTTAAAAAATGTAAAAACAATTAGCTTCTTTTTCCAAGTGTTCTTCAAGAATAATATTTGCACACAACTGAAAGCATTTTACTTTTCAGCAATTTTGTTTATTTGGACAATTGCCAGTTGCAAATAAAATAAAAGTTTTGAGTCTAAAACATTATTTTGAAAACTTAGAATACATTTTAATGTATTTTTTAACTTAATTTATAAAAATTATAAAAAAAATATTTTTGATCAAAGTTGACACTTGTATGGAATTGCCCATATATGTATATAAATAGTACAAAACATATTTCAATTTCAAGACTTTTAATTTATGTAAAATAACGCTTTTATTTTATGTAAAATGACGTAATTCGCATCCGCTTAAGAATTCCACATGGACGATCCACTCTTAAACATCTAAAGTAAAGTATGCATAGGACGTTACTATCGCGAAATAATACAGCAAAAAGATGCCACCATTAACGAAACTCGACAAAAAAGGCTGTCTAATGACTCATAGGCCTGCATTTGTTTGAAACATTAAAATAGATAATTTAAATTAAATATAGTTTATAATCGCTCCAAGTTTTAATAGAAATCATTCTTTTATATTTTTTTCAAAATAGCACGTATTTTAATGACATTTTCTTTCGGTTGTTATGAAAAAATGGCAACAAAAATACATAATTAATATTTTACAAATATTTTTCCTTTACTTTCTACAGAAATAGAGTACTTCCGTTACCAATATTAAGCCAATGGCTCCAAAAACTACAAAAAAGGTAATATTTCAAAAATAAATGGAGATGCAGTTTTCAAACAAAGTATTTAAAAGTACTTTTTTTCCCGAATACGAAGGTATAAAAATTGAAAATGTGCGATGCTTAGAAGTTAAAAAATTTTTTATAGCTTATTTAATTGCACTGCTTTCTTTTATGGCTGGCGCCTGTAAGGTAATATTTCTTAGAGACTGCACAAAATAAGCTAGGAGAAAGAAAGAGCATACCGTACCGGGGGCTAAAAAAATAATTATACACGCGTTTTAGCGATTTTAGAATTCCTCCTCTAAGACGAATAAGAGGAGGTCGAAAATTTTTTAACATTTGTCATATCTGAGTAGCCCTTTTAGGTTGGAGCGTGAAATTCCGGAAGATAAATCTACTAAATATTGAACACATTCTTTAACGATTTTTCAAATTCCCCCCTAAGGCTGTTAAAAAGAAGGGTCGAACATGTTAGAACATTTAGCCATATTTAGCAACCGTTATAGTTAGGAGCGTGAGATTACAGAAAATAAATTTACTAAAAATATATTAACACATATTTTGGCGATTTTAGAAATCCCCCAAGAGGATTAAAGTAGGGCCCGAGAATTTTAGAATAATTGGCCGTATGATATGTAAAAAATGCTATTATTAATGAGTTATAGGATCTTGAAACGATCGGTATTTTAAAGTTTAAGTTTAGTTAAGTTAAAAAATAAGTTTAATAAATCAATATATCTATTCACATAATATGCTGAGGTGACGACACCGGCTCGCGCTCATCCTCGAAAAAGAAAATATCACGGCAACGATTACAATGCGTAAACAGGGCATTTGTTCGACTTATTGTTCTTACTCATTATTAAAAAAATATACAATTATGTTAAGTAACCAGTACCAATAAGCGATTACTAATATAAAAAACGAGCATTTTAGAAATTCTAATAAATTTTAAAGATGTACACAATAACAATTGGTAAGAACAGTTGATTGAAAATTGATTCAGTCAATTTTCAAAAAACCTGGGAGTTATCCTGGAAACATACAGCAGTCACAGAAGGACAGGCTGCACCATTTGAGTGGTGGTCCACAGGCTGGCCGAGGATGAAGAGTTTGGTTTGGTCCACAGACTGGCCGAGGATGAAGAGTTTGGTTTGGTCCACAGACTGGCCGAGGATGAAGAGTTTGGTTTGGTCCACAGACTGGCCGAGGATGAAGAGTTTGGTTTGGTCCACAGACTGGCCGAGGATGAAGAGTTTGGTTTGCTCCACAGACTGGCCGAGGATGAAGAGGTTGGTTTGCTCCACAGACTGGCCGAGGATGAAGAGTTTGGTTTGCTCCACAGACTGGCCGAGGATGAAGAGGTTGGTTTGCTCCACAGACTGGCCGAGGATGAAGAGGTTGGTTTGCTCCACAGACTGGCCGGGGATGAAGAGGTTGGTTTGCTCCACAGACTGGCCGGGGATGAAGAGGTTGGTTTGCTCCACAGGCTGGCCGGGGATGAAGAGGTTGGTTTGCTCCACAGGCTGGCCGGGGATGAAGAGGTTGGTTTGGTCCACAGGCTGGCCGGGGATGAAGAGTTTGCTTTGGTCCACAGGCTGGCCGTGGATGAAGAGTTTGCTTTGGTCCACAGGCTGGCCGGGGATGAAGAGCTCGCTTTGGTCCACAGGCTGGCCGGGGATGAAGAGCTCGCTTTGGTCCACAGGCTGGCCGGGGATGAAGAGCTCGCTTTGGTCCACAGGCTGGCCGGGGATGAAGAGCTCGCTTTGGTCCACAGGCTGGCCGGGGATGAAGAGCTCGCTTTGGTCCACAGGCTGGCCGGGGATGAAGAGCTCGCTTTGGTCCACAGGCTGGCCGGGGATGAAGAGCTCGCTTTGGTCCACAGGCTGGCCGGGGATGAAGAGCTCGCTTTGGTCCACAGGCTGGCCGGGGATGAAGAGCTCGCTTTGGTCCACAGGCTGGCCGGGGATGAAGAGCTCGCTTTGGTCCACAGGCTGGCCGGGGATGAAGAGCTCGCTTTGGTCCACAGGCTGGCCGGGGATGAAGACTTTGGTTTGGTCCACAGGCTGTCCGGGGATGAAGAGCTCGCTTTGGTCCACAGGCTGTCCGGGGATGAAGAGCTCGCTTTGGTCCACAGGCTGGCCGGGGATGAAGAGCTCGCTTTGGTCCACAGGCTGGCCGGGGATGAAGAGCTCGCTTTGGTCCACAGGCTGGCCGGGGATGAAGAGCTCGCTTTGGTCCACAGGCTGGCCGGGGATGAAGACTTTGGTTTGGTCCACAGGCTGGCCGGGGATGAAGAGCTCGCTTTGGTCCACAGGCTGGCCGGGGATGAAGACTTTGGTTTGGTCCACAGGCTGTCCGGGGATGAAGAGCTCGCTTTGGTCCACAGGCTGGCCGGGGATGAAGACTTTGGTTTGGTCCACAGGCTGTCCGGGGATGAAGAGCTCGCTTTGGTCCACAGGCTGTCCGGGGATGAAGAGCTCGCTTTGGTCCACAGGCTGGCCGGGGATGAAGAGCTCGCTTTGGTCCACAGGCTGGCCGGGGATGAAGAGCTCGCTTTGGTCCACAGGCTGGCCGGGGATGAAGAGCTCGCTTTGGTCCACAGGCTGTCCGGGGATGAAGAGCTCGCTTTGGTCCACAGGCTGGCCGGGGATGAAGAGCTCGCTTTGGTCCACAGGCTGTCCGGGGATGAAGAGCTCGCTTTGGTCCACAGGCTGGCCGGGGATGAAGAGCTCGCTTTGGTCCACAGGCTGGCCGGGGATGAAGAGCTCGCTTTGGTCCACAGGCTGGCCGGGGATGAAGAGCTCGCTTTGGTCCACAGGCTGGCCGGGGATGAAGAGCTCGCTTTGGTCCACAGGCTGGCCGGGGATGAAGAGCTCGCTTTGGTCCACAGGCTGGCCGGGGATGAAGAGCTCGCTTTGGTCCACAGGCTGGCCGGGGATGAAGACTTTGGTTTGGTCCACAGGCTGGCCGGGGATGAAGAGCTCGCTTTGGTCCACAGGCTGGCCGGGGATGAAGACTTTGGTTTGGTCCACAGGCTGGCCGGGGATGAAGACTTTGGTTTGGTCCACAGGCTGGCCGGGGATGAAGACTTTGGTTTGGTCCACAGGCTGGCCGGGGATGAAGACTTTGGTTTGGTCCACAGGCTGGCCGGGGATGAAGACTTTGGTTTGGTCCACAGGCTGGCCGGGGATGAAGACTTTGGTTTGGTCCACAGGCTGGCCGGGGATGAAGACTTTGGTTTGGTCCACAGGCTGGCCGGGGATGAAGACTTTGGTTTGGTCCACAGGCTGGCCGGGGATGAAGACTTTGGTTTGGTCCACAGGCTGGCCGGGGATGAAGACTTTGGTTTGGTCCACAGGCTGGCCGAGGATGAAGACTTTGGTTTGGTCCACAGGCTGGCCGAGGATGAAGACTTTGGTTTGGTCCACAGGCTGGCCGAGGATGAAGACTTTGGTTTGGTCCACAGGCTGGCCGAGGATGAAGACTTTGGTTTGGTCCACAGGCTGGCCGAGGATGAAGACTTTGGTTTGGTCCACAGGCTGGCCGAGGATGAAGACTTTGGTTTGGTCCACAGGCTGGCCGAGGATGAAGACTTTGGTTTGGTCCACAGGCTGGCCGAGGATGAAGACTTTGGTTTGGTCCACAGGCTGGCCGAGGATGAAGACTTTGGTTTGGTCCACAGGCTGGCCGAGGATGAAGACTTTGGTTTGGTCCACAGGCTGGCCGAGGATGAAGACTTTGGTTTGGTCCACAGGCTGGCCGAGGATGAAGACTTTGGTTTGGTCCACAGGCTGGCCGAGGATGAAGACTTTGGTTTGGTCCACAGGCTGGCCGAGGATGAAGACTTTGGTTTGGTCCACAGGCTGGCCGAGGATGAAGACTTTGGTTTGGTCCACAGGCTGGCCGAGGATGAAGACTTTGGTTTGGTCCACAGGCTGGCCGAGGATGAAGACTTTGGTTTGGTCCACAGGCTGGCCGAGGATGAAGACTTTGGTTTGGTCCACAGGCTGGCCGAGGATGAAGACTTTGGTTTGGTCCACAGGCTGGCCGAGGATGAAGACTTTGGTTTGGTCCACAGGCTGGCCGAGGATGAAGACTTTGGTTTGGTCCACAGGCTGGCCGAGGATGAAGAGCTCGCTTTGGTCCACAGGCTGGCCGAGGATGAAGACTTTGGTTTGGTCCACAGGCTGGCCGAGGATGAAGAGCTCGGTTTGGTCCACAGGCTGGCCGAGGATGAAGACTTTGGTTTGGTCCACAGGCTGGCCGAGGATGAAGACTTTGGTTTGGTCCACAGGCTGGCCGAGGATGAAGACTTTGGTTTGGTCCACAGGCTGGCCGAGGATGAAGACTTTGGTTTGGTCCACAGGCTGGCCGAGGATGAAGACTTTGGTTTGGTCCACAGGCTGGCCGAGGATGAAGACTTTGGTTTGGTCCACAGGCTGGCCGAGGATGAAGACTTTGGTTTGGTCCACAGGCTGGCCGAGGATGAAGACTTTGGTTTGGTCCACAGGCTGGCCGAGGATGAAGACTTTGGTTTGGTCCACAGGCTGGCCGAGGATGAAGACTTTGGTTTGGTCCACAGGCTGGCCGAGGATGAAGACTTTGGTTTGGTCCACAGGCTGGCCGAGGATGAAGACTTTGGTTTGGTCCACAGGCTGGCCGAGGATGAAGACTTTGGTTTGGTCCACAGGCTGGCCGAGGATGAAGACTTTGGTTTGGTCCACAGGCTGGCCGAGGATGAAGACTTTGGTTTGGTCCACAGGCTGGCCGAGGATGAAGACTTTGGTTTGGTCCACAGGCTGGCCGAGGATGAAGACTTTGGTTTGGTCCACAGGCTGGCCGAGGATGAAGACTTTGGTTTGGTCCACAGGCTGGCCGAGGATGAAGACTTTGGTTTGGTCCACAGGCTGGCCGAGGATGAAGACTTTGGTTTGGTCCACAGGCTGGCCGAGGATGAAGACTTTGGTTTGGTCCACAGGCTGGCCGAGGATGAAGACTTTGGTTTGGTCCACAGGCTGGCCGAGGATGAAGACTTTGGTTTGGTCCACAGGCTGGCCGAGGATGAAGACTTTGGTTTGGTCCACAGGCTGGCCGAGGATGAAGACTTTGGTTTGGTCCACAGGCTGGCCGAGGATGAAGACTTTGGTTTGGTCCACAGGCTGGCCGAGGATGAAGACTTTGGTTTGGTCCACAGGCTGGCCGAGGATGAAGACTTTGGTTTGGTCCACAGGCTGGCCGAGGATGAAGACTTTGGTTTGGTCCACAGGCTGGCCGAGGATGAAGACTTTGGTTTGGTCCACAGGCTGGCCGAGGATGAAGACTTTGGTTTGGTCCACAGGCTGGCCGAGGATGAAGACTTTGGTTTGGTCCACAGGCTGGCCGAGGATGAAGACTTTGGTTTGGTCCACAGGCTGGCCGAGGATGAAGACTTTGGTTTGGTCCACAGGCTGGCCGAGGATGAAGACTTTGGTTTGGTCCACAGGCTGGCCGAGGATGAAGACTTTGGTTTGGTCCACAGGCTGGCCGAGGATGAAGACTTTGGTTTGGTCCACAGGCTGGCCGAGGATGAAGACTTTGGTTTGGTCCACAGGCTGGCCGAGGATGAAGACTTTGGTTTGGTCCACAGGCGGGCCGAGGATGAAGACTTTGGTTTGGTCCACAGGCGGGCCGAGGATGAAGACTTTGGTTTGGTCCACAGGCGGGCCGAGGATGAAGACTTTGGTTTGGTCCACAGGCGGGCCGAGGATGAAGACTTTGGTTTGGTCCACAGGCGGGCCGAGGATGAAGACTTTGGTTTGGTCCACAGGCGGGCCGAGGATGAAGACTTTGGTTTGGTCCACAGGCGGGCCGAGGATGAAGACTTTGGTTTGGTCCACAGGCGGGCCGAGGATGAAGACTTTGGTTTGGTCCACAGGCTGGCCGAGGATGAAGACTTTGGTTTGGTCCACAGGCGGGCCGAGGATGAAGACTTTGGTTTGGTCCACAGGCTGGCCGAGGATGAAGACTTTGGTTTGGTCCACAGGCTGGCCGAGGATGAAGACTTTGGTTTGGTCCACAGGCTGGCCGAGGATGAAGACTTTGGTTTGGTCCACAGGCTGGCCGAGGATGAAGACTTTGGTTTGGTCCACAGGCTGGCCGAGGATGAAGACTTTGGTTTGGTCCACAGGCTGGCCGAGGATGAAGACTTTGGTTTGGTCCACAGGCTGGCCGAGGATGAAGACTTTGGTTTGGTCCACAGGCTGGCCGAGGATGAAGACTTTGGTTTGGTCCACAGGCTGGCCGAGGATGAAGACTTTGGTTTGGTCCACAGGCTGGCCGAGGATGAAGACTTTGGTTTGGTCCACAGGCTGGCCGAGGATGAAGACTTTGGTTTGGTCCACAGGCTGGCCGAGGATGAAGACTTTGGTTTGGTCCACAGGCTGGCCGAGGATGAAGACTTTGGTTTGGTCCACAGGCTGGCCGAGGATGAAGACTTTGGTTTGGTCCACAGGCTGGCCGAGGATGAAGACTTTGGTTTGGTCCACAGGCTGGCCGAGGATGAAGACTTTGGTTTGGTCCACAGGCTGGCCGAGGATGAAGACTTTGGTTTGGTCCACAGGCTGGCCGAGGATGAAGACTTTGGTTTGGTCCACAGGCTGGCCGAGGATGAAGACTTTGGTTTGGTCCACAGGCTGGCCGAGGATGAAGACTTTGGTTTGGTCCACAGGCTGGCCGAGGATGAAGACTTTGGTTTGGTCCACAGGCTGGCCGAGGATGAAGACTTTGGTTTGGTCCACAGGCTGGCCGAGGATGAAGACTTTGGTTTGGTCCACAGGCTGGCCGAGGATGAAGACTTTGGTTTGGTCCACAGGCTGGCCGAGGATGAAGACTTTGGTTTGGTCCACAGGCTGGCCGAGGATGAAGACTTTGGTTTGGTCCACAGGCTGGCCGAGGATGAAGACTTTGGTTTGGTCCACAGGCTGGCCGAGGATGAAGACTTTGGTTTGGTCCACAGGCTGGCCGAGGATGAAGACTTTGGTTTGGTCCACAGGCTGGCCGAGGATGAAGACTTTGGTTTGGTCCACAGGCTGGCCGAGGATGAAGACTTTGGTTTGGTCCACAGGCTGGCCGAGGATGAAGACTTTGGTTTGGTCCACAGGCTGGCCGAGGATGAAGACTTTGGTTTGGTCCACAGGCTGGCCGAGGATGAAGACTTTGGTTTGGTCCACAGGCTGGCCGAGGATGAAGACTTTGGTTTGGTCCACAGGCTGGCCGAGGATGAAGACTTTGGTTTGGTCCACAGGCTGGCCGAGGATGAAGACTTTGGTTTGGTCCACAGGCTGGCCGAGGATGAAGACTTTGGTTTGGTCCACAGGCTGGCCGAGGATGAAGACTTTGGTTTGGTCCACAGGCTGGCCGAGGATGAAGACTTTGGTTTGGTCCACAGGCTGGCCGAGGATGAAGACTTTGGTTTGGTCCACAGGCTGGCCGAGGATGAAGACTTTGGTTTGGTCCACAGGCTGGCCGAGGATGAAGACTTTGGTTTGGTCCACAGGCTGGCCGAGGATGAAGACTTTGGTTTGGTCCACAGGCTGGCCGAGGATGAAGACTTTGGTTTGGTCCACAGGCTGGCCGAGGATGAAGACTTTGGTTTGGTCCACAGGCTGGCCGAGGATGAAGACTTTGGTTTGGTCCACAGGCTGGCCGAGGATGAAGACTTTGGTTTGGTCCACAGGCTGGCCGAGGATGAAGACTTTGGTTTGGTCCACAGGCTGGCCGAGGATGAAGACTTTGGTTTGGTCCACAGGCTGGCCGAGGATGAAGACTTTGGTTTGGTCCACAGGCGGGCCGAGGATGAAGACTTTGGTTTGGTCCACAGGCGGGCCGAGGATGAAGACTTTGGTTTGGTCCACAGGCGGGCCGAGGATGAAGACTTTGGTTTGGTCCACAGGCGGGCCGAGGATGAAGACTTTGGTTTGGTCCACAGGCGGGCCGAGGATGAAGACTTTGGTTTGGTCCACAGGCGGGCCGAGGATGAAGACTTTGGTTTGGTCCACAGGCGGGCCGAGGATGAAGACTTTGGTTTGGTCCACAGGCGGGCCGAGGATGAAGACTTTGGTTTGGTCCACAGGCGGGCCGAGGATGAAGACTTTGGTTTGGTCCACAGGCGGGCCGAGGATGAAGACTTTGGTTTGGTCCACAGGCGGGCCGAGGATGAAGACTTTGGTTTGGTCCACAGGCTGGCCGAGGATGAAGACTTTGGTTTGGTCCACAGGCTGGCCGAGGATGAAGACTTTGGTTTGGTCCACAGGCTGGCCGAGGATGAAGACTTTGGTTTGGTCCACAGGCTGGCCGAGGATGAAGACTTTGGTTTGGTCCACAGGCTGGCCGAGGATGAAGACTTTGGTTTGGTCCACAGGCTGGCCGAGGATGAAGACTTTGGTTTGGTCCACAGGCTGGCCGAGGATGAAGACTTTGGTTTGGTAAAGAGACTGGCCGAGGATGAAGAGCTTGCTTTGGTCCACAGACTGGCCGAGGATGAAGAGCTTGCTTTGGTCCACAGACTGGCCGAGGATGAAGAGTTTGCTTTGGTCCACAGACTGGCCGAGGATGAAGAGTTTGCTTTGGTCCACAGACTGGCCGAGGATGAAGAGTTTGCTTTGGTCCACAGACTGGCCGAGGATGAAGAGTTTGCTTTGGTCCACAGACTGGCCGAGGATGAAGAGTTTGCTTTGGACCACAGACTGGCCGAGGATGAAGAGTTTGCTTTGGTCCACAGACTGGCCGAGGATGAAGAGTTTGCTTTGGTCCACAGACTGGCCGAGGATGAAGAGTTTGCTTTGGTCCACAGACTGGCCGAGGATGAAGAGTTTGCTTTGGTCCACAGACTGGCCGAGGATGAAGAGTTTGCTTTGGTCCACAGACTGGCCGAGGATGAAGAGTTTGCTTTGGTCCACAGACTGGCCGAGGATGAAGAGTTTGCTTTGGTCCACAGACTGGCCGAGGATGAAGAGCTTGCTTTGGTCCACAGACTGGCCGAGGATGAAGAGCTTGCTTTGGTCCACAGACTGGCCGAGGATGAAGAGCTTGCTTTGGTAAAGAGACTGGCCGAGGATGAAGAGCTTGCTTTGGTCCCCAGACTGGCCGAGGATGAAGAGCATGGTTTGGTAAAGAGACTGGCCGAGGATGAAGAGCTTGGTTTGGTAAAGAGACTGGCCGAGGATGAAGAGCTTGCTTTGGTAAAGAGACTGGCCGAGGATGAAGAGCTTGCTTTGGTCCACAGACTGGCCGAGAATGAAGAGTTTGCTTTGGTCCACAGACTGGCCGAGGATGAAGAGTTTGCTTTGGTCCACAGACTGGCCGAGGATGAAGAGTTTGCTTTGGTCCACAGACTGGCCGAGGATGAAGAGTTTGCTTTGGTCCACAGACTGGCCGAGGATGAAGAGTTTGCTTTGGTCCACAGACTGGCCGAGGATGAAGAGTTTGCTTTGGTCCACAGACTGGCCGAGGATGAAGAGCTTGCTTTGGTCCACAGACTGGCCGAGGATGAAGAGCTTGCTTTGGTCCACAGACTGGCCGAGGATGAAGAGCTTGCTTTGGTCCACAGACTGGCCGAGGATGAAGAGCTTGCTTTGGTCCACAGACTGGCCGAGGATGAAGAGCTTGCTTTGGTAAAGAGACTGGCCGAGGATGAAGAGCTTGCTTTGGTAAAGAGACTGGCCGAGGATGAAGAGCTTGGTTTGGTAAAGAGACTGGCCGAGGATGAAGAGCTTGGTTTGGTAAAGAGACTGGCCGAGGATGAAGAGCTTGCTTTGGTAAAGAGACTGGCCGAGGATGAAGAGCTTGCTTTGGTAAAGAGACTGGCCGAGGATGAAGACTTTGGTTTGGTCCACAGGCGGGCCGAGGATGAAGACTTTGGTTTGGTCCACAGGCGGGCCGAGGATGAAGACTTTGGTTTGGTCCACAGGCGGGCCGAGGATGAAGACTTTGGTTTGGTCCACAGGCGGGCCGAGGATGAAGACTTTGGTTTGGTCCACAGGCGGGCCGAGGATGAAGACTTTGGTTTGGTCCACAGGCGGGCCGAGGATGAAGACTTTGGTTTGGTCCACAGGCTGGCCGAGGATGAAGACTTTGGTTTGGTCCACAGGCTGGCCGAGGATGAAGACTTTGGTTTGGTCCACAGGCTGGCCGAGGATGAAGACTTTGGTTTGGTCCACAGGCTGGCCGAGGATGAAGACTTTGGTTTGGTCCACAGGCTGGCCGAGGATGAAGACTTTGGTTTGGTCCACAGGCTGGCCGAGGATGAAGACTTTGGTTTGGTCCACAGGCTGGCCGAGGATGAAGACTTTGGTTTGGTCCACAGGCTGGCCGAGGATGAAGACTTTGGTTTGGTCCACAGGCTGGCCGAGGATGAAGACTTTGGTTTGGTCCACAGGCTGGCCGAGGATGAAGACTTTGGTTTGGTCCACAGGCTGGCCGAGGATGAAGACTTTGGTTTGGTCCACAGGCTGGCCGAGGATGAAGACTTTGGTTTGGTCCACAGGCTGGCCGAGGATGAAGACTTTGGTTTGGTCCACAGGCTGGCCGAGGATGAAGACTTTGGTTTGGTCCACAGGCTGGCCGAGGATGAAGACTTTGGTTTGGTCCACAGGCTGGCCGAGGATGAAGACTTTGGTTTGGTCCACAGGCTGGCCGAGGATGAAGACTTTGGTTTGGTCCACAGGCTGGCCGAGGATGAAGACTTTGGTTTGGTCCACAGGCTGGCCGAGGATGAAGACTTTGGTTTGGTCCACAGGCTGGCCGAGGATGAAGACTTTGGTTTGGTCCACAGGCTGGCCGAGGATGAAGACTTTGGTTTGGTCCACAGGCTGGCCGAGGATGAAGACTTTGGTTTGGTCCACAGGCTGGCCGAGGATGAAGACTTTGGTTTGGTCCACAGGCTGGCCGAGGATGAAGACTTTGGTTTGGTCCACAGGCTGGCCGAGGATGAAGACTTTGGTTTGGTCCACAGGCTGGCCGAGGATGAAGACTTTGGTTTGGTCCACAGGCTGGCCGAGGATGAAGACTTTGGTTTGGTCCACAGGCTGGCCGAGGATGAAGACTTTGGTTTGGTCCACAGGCTGGCCGAGGATGAAGACTTTGGTTTGGTCCACAGGCTGGCCGAGGATGAAGACTTTGGTTTGGTCCACAGGCTGGCCGAGGATGAAGACTTTGGTTTGGTCCACAGGCTGGCCGAGGATGAAGACTTTGGTTTGGTCCACAGGCTGGCCGAGGATGAAGACTTTGGTTTGGTCCACAGGCTGGCCGAGGATGAAGACTTTGGTTTGGTCCACAGGCTGGCCGAGGATGAAGACTTTGGTTTGGTCCACAGGCTGGCCGAGGATGAAGACTTTGGTTTGGTCCACAGGCTGGCCGAGGATGAAGACTTTGGTTTGGTCCACAGGCTGGCCGAGGATGAAGACTTTGGTTTGGTCCACAGGCTGGCCGAGGATGAAGACTTTGGTTTGGTCCACAGGCTGGCCGAGGATGAAGACTTTGGTTTGGTCCACAGGCTGGCCGAGGATGAAGACTTTGGTTTGGTCCACAGGCTGGCCGAGGATGAAGACTTTGGTTTGGTCCACAGGCTGGCCGAGGATGAAGACTTTGGTTTGGTCCACAGGCTGGCCGAGGATGAAGACTTTGGTTTGGTCCACAGGCTGGCCGAGGATGAAGACTTTGGTTTGGTCCACAGGCTGGCCGAGGATGAAGACTTTGGTTTGGTCCACAGGCTGGCCGAGGATGAAGACTTTGGTTTGGTCCACAGGCTGGCCGAGGATGAAGACTTTGGTTTGGTCCACAGGCTGGCCGAGGATGAAGACTTTGGTTTGGTCCACAGGCTGGCCGAGGATGAAGACTTTGGTTTGGTCCACAGGCTGGCCGAGGATGAAGACTTTGGTTTGGTCCACAGGCTGGCCGAGGATGAAGACTTTGGTTTGGTCCACAGGCTGGCCGAGGATGAAGACTTTGGTTTGGTCCACAGGCTGGCCGAGGATGAAGACTTTGGTTTGGTCCACAGGCTGGCCGAGGATGAAGACTTTGGTTTGGTCCACAGGCTGGCCGAGGATGAAGACTTTGGTTTGGTCCACAGGCTGGCCGAGGATGAAGACTTTGGTTTGGTCCACAGGCTGGCCGAGGATGAAGACTTTGGTTTGGTCCACAGGCTGGCCGAGGATGAAGACTTTGGTTTGGTCCACAGGCTGGCCGAGGATGAAGACTTTGGTTTGGTCCACAGGCTGGCCGAGGATGAAGACTTTGGTTTGGTCCACAGGCTGGCCGAGGATGAAGACTTTGGTTTGGTCCACAGGCTGGCCGAGGATGAAGACTTTGGTTTGGTCCACAGGCTGGCCGAGGATGAAGACTTTGGTTTGGTCCACAGGCTGGCCGAGGATGAAGACTTTGGTTTGGTCCACAGGCTGGCCGAGGATGAAGACTTTGGTTTGGTCCACAGGCTGGCCGAGGATGAAGACTTTGGTTTGGTCCACAGGCTGGCCGAGGATGAAGACTTTGGTTTGGTCCACAGACTGGCCGAGGATGAAGAGTTTGGTTTGGTAAAGAGACTGGCCGAGGATGAAGAGTTTGGTTTGGTCCACAGACTGGCCGAGGATGAAGAGCTTGGTTTGGTAAAGAGACTGGCCGAGGATGAAGAGCTTGCTTTGGTCCCCAGACTGGCCGAGGATGAAGAGCTTGGTTTGGTAAAGAGACTGGCCGAGGATGAAGAGCTTGCTTTGGTCCCCAGACTGGCCGAGGATGAAGAGCTTGGTTTGGTAAAGAGACTGGCCGAGGATGAAGACTTTGGTTTGGTCCACAGGCTGGCCGAGGATGAAGACTTTGGTTTGGTCCACAGGCTGGCCGAGGATGAAGACTTTGGTTTGGTCCACAGGCTGGCCGAGGATGAAGACTTTGGTTTGGTCCACAGGCTGGCCGAGGATGAAGACTTTGGTTTGGTCCACAGGCTGGCCGAGGATGAAGAGCTCGCTTTGGTCCACAGGCTGGCCGAGGATGAAGACTTTGGTTTGGTCCACAGGCTGGCCGAGGATGAAGAGCTCGCTTTGGTCCACAGGCTGGCCGAGGATGAAGACTTTGGTTTGGTCCACAGGCTGGCCGAGGATGAAGACTTTGGTTTGGTCCACAGGCTGGCCGAGGATGAAGACTTTGGTTTGGTCCACAGGCTGGCCGAGGATGAAGACTTTGGTTTGGTCCACAGGCTGGCCGAGGATGAAGACTTTGGTTTGGTCCACAGGCTGGCCGAGGATGAAGACTTTGGTTTGGTCCACAGGCTGGCCGAGGATGAAGACTTTGGTTTGGTCCACAGGCTGGCCGAGGATGAAGACTTTGGTTTGGTCCACAGGCTGGCCGAGGATGAAGACTTTGGTTTGGTCCACAGGCTGGCCGAGGATGAAGACTTTGGTTTGGTCCACAGGCTGGCCGAGGATGAAGACTTTGGTTTGGTCCACAGGCTGGCCGAGGATGAAGACTTTGGTTTGGTCCACAGGCTGGCCGAGGATGAAGACTTTGGTTTGGTCCACAGGCTGGCCGAGGATGAAGACTTTGGTTTGGTCCACAGGCTGGCCGAGGATGAAGACTTTGGTTTGGTCCACAGGCTGGCCGAGGATGAAGACTTTGGTTTGGTCCACAGGCTGGCCGAGGATGAAGACTTTGGTTTGGTCCACAGGCTGGCCGAGGATGAAGACTTTGGTTTGGTCCACAGGCTGGCCGAGGATGAAGACTTTGGTTTGGTCCACAGGCTGGCCGAGGATGAAGACTTTGGTTTGGTCCACAGGCTGGCCGAGGATGAAGACTTTGGTTTGGTCCACAGGCTGGCCGAGGATGAAGACTTTGGTTTGGTCCACAGGCTGGCCGAGGATGAAGACTTTGGTTTGGTCCACAGGCTGGCCGAGGATGAAGACTTTGGTTTGGTCCACAGGCTGGCCGAGGATGAAGACTTTGGTTTGGTCCACAGGCTGGCCGAGGATGAAGACTTTGGTTTGGTCCACAGGCTGGCCGAGGATGAAGACTTTGGTTTGGTCCACAGGCTGGCCGAGGATGAAGACTTTGGTTTGGTCCACAGGCTGGCCGAGGATGAAGACTTTGGTTTGGTCCACAGGCTGGCCGAGGATGAAGACTTTGGTTTGGTCCACAGGCTGGCCGAGGATGAAGACTTTGGTTTGGTCCACAGGCTGGCCGAGGATGAAGACTTTGGTTTGGTCCACAGGCTGGCCGAGGATGAAGACTTTGGTTTGGTCCACAGGCTGGCCGAGGATGAAGACTTTGGTTTGGTCCACAGGCTGGCCGAGGATGAAGACTTTGGTTTGGTCCACAGGCTGGCCGAGGATGAAGACTTTGGTTTGGTCCACAGGCTGGCCGAGGATGAAGACTTTGGTTTGGTCCACAGGCTGGCCGAGGATGAAGACTTTGGTTTGGTCCACAGGCTGGCCGAGGATGAAGACTTTGGTTTGGTCCACAGGCTGGCCGAGGATGAAGACTTTGGTTTGGTCCACAGGCTGGCCGAGGATGAAGACTTTGGTTTGGTCCACAGGCTGGCCGAGGATGAAGACTTTGGTTTGGTCCACAGGCTGGCCGAGGATGAAGACTTTGGTTTGGTCCACAGGCTGGCCGAGGATGAAGACTTTGGTTTGGTCCACAGGCTGGCCGAGGATGAAGACTTTGGTTTGGTCCACAGGCTGGCCGAGGATGAAGACTTTGGTTTGGTCCACAGGCTGGCCGAGGATGAAGACTTTGGTTTGGTCCACAGGCTGGCCGAGGATGAAGACTTTGGTTTGGTCCACAGGCTGGCCGAGGATGAAGACTTTGGTTTGGTCCACAGGCTGGCCGAGGATGAAGACTTTGGTTTGGTCCACAGGCTGGCCGAGGATGAAGACTTTGGTTTGGTCCACAGGCTGGCCGAGGATGAAGACTTTGGTTTGGTCCACAGGCTGGCCGAGGATGAAGACTTTGGTTTGGTCCACAGGCTGGCCGAGGATGAAGACTTTGGTTTGGTCCACAGGCGGGCCGAGGATGAAGACTTTGGTTTGGTCCACAGGCGGGCCGAGGATGAAGACTTTGGTTTGGTCCACAGGCGGGCCGAGGATGAAGACTTTGGTTTGGTCCACAGGCGGGCCGAGGATGAAGACTTTGGTTTGGTCCACAGGCGGGCCGAGGATGAAGACTTTGGTTTGGTCCACAGGCTGGGCCGAGGATGAAGACTTTGGTTTGGTCCACAGGCTGGCCGAGGATGAAGACTTTGGTTTGGTCCACAGGCTGGCCGAGGATGAAGACTTTGGTTTGGTCCACAGGCTGGCCGAGGATGAAGACTTTGGTTTGGTCCACAGGCTGGCCGAGGATGAAGACTTTGGTTTGGTCCACAGGCTGGCCGAGGATGAAGACTTTGGTTTGGTCCACAGGCTGGCCGAGGATGAAGACTTTGGTTTGGTCCACAGGCTGGCCGAGGATGAAGACTTTGGTTTGGTCCACAGGCTGGCCGAGGATGAAGACTTTGGTTTGGTCCACAGGCTGGCCGAGGATGAAGACTTTGGTTTGGTCCACAGGCTGGCCGAGGATGAAGACTTTGGTTTGGTCCACAGGCTGGCCGAGGATGAAGACTTTGGTTTGGTCCACAGGCTGGCCGAGGATGAAGACTTTGGTTTGGTCCACAGGCTGGCCGAGGATGAAGACTTTGGTTTGGTCCACAGGCTGGCCGAGGATGAAGACTTTGGTTTGGTCCACAGGCTGGCCGAGGATGAAGACTTTGGTTTGGTCCACAGGCTGGCCGAGGATGAAGACTTTGGTTTGGTCCACAGGCTGGCCGAGGATGAAGACTTTGGTTTGGTCCACAGGCTGGCCGAGGATGAAGACTTTGGTTTGGTCCACAGGCTGGCCGAGGATGAAGACTTTGGTTTGGTCCACAGGCTGGCCGAGGATGAAGACTTTGGTTTGGTCCACAGGCTGGCCGAGGATGAAGACTTTGGTTTGGTCCACAGGCTGGCCGAGGATGAAGACTTTGGTTTGGTCCACAGGCTGGCCGAGGATGAAGACTTTGGTTTGGTCCACAGGCTGGCCGAGGATGAAGACTTTGGTTTGGTCCACAGGCTGGCCGAGGATGAAGACTTTGGTTTGGTCCACAGGCTGGCCGAGGATGAAGACTTTGGTTTGGTCCACAGGCTGGCCGAGGATGAAGACTTTGGTTTGGTCCACAGGCTGGCCGAGGATGAAGACTTTGGTTTGGTCCACAGGCTGGCCGAGGATGAAGACTTTGGTTTGGTCCACAGGCTGGCCGAGGATGAAGACTTTGGTTTGGTCCACAGGCTGGCCGAGGATGAAGACTTTGGTTTGGTCCACAGGCTGGCCGAGGATGAAGACTTTGGTTTGGTCCACAGGCTGGCCGAGGATGAAGACTTTGGTTTGGTCCACAGGCTGGCCGAGGATGAAGACTTTGGTTTGGTCCACAGGCTGGCCGAGGATGAAGACTTTGGTTTGGTCCACAGGCTGGCCGAGGATGAAGACTTTGGTTTGGTCCACAGGCTGGCCGAGGATGAAGACTTTGGTTTGGTCCACAGGCTGGCCGAGGATGAAGACTTTGGTTTGGTCCACAGGCTGGCCGAGGATGAAGACTTTGGTTTGGTCCACAGGCTGGCCGAGGATGAAGACTTTGGTTTGGTCCACAGGCTGGCCGAGGATGAAGACTTTGGTTTGGTCCACAGGCTGGCCGAGGATGAAGACTTTGGTTTGGTCCACAGGCTGGCCGAGGATGAAGACTTTGGTTTGGTCCACAGGCTGGCCGAGGATGAAGACTTTGGTTTGGTCCACAGGCTGGCCGAGGATGAAGACTTTGGTTTGGTCCACAGGCTGGCCGAGGATGAAGACTTTGGTTTGGTCCACAGGCTGGCCGAGGATGAAGACTTTGGTTTGGTCCACAGGCTGGCCGAGGATGAAGACTTTGGTTTGGTCCACAGGCTGGCCGAGGATGAAGACTTTGGTTTGGTCCACAGGCTGGCCGAGGATGAAGACTTTGGTTTGGTCCACAGGCTGGCCGAGGATGAAGACTTTGGTTTGGTCCACAGGCGGGCCGAGGATGAAGACTTTGGTTTGGTCCACAGGCGGGCCGAGGATGAAGACTTTGGTTTGGTCCACAGGCGGGCCGAGGATGAAGACTTTGGTTTGGTCCACAGGCGGGCCGAGGATGAAGACTTTGGTTTGGTCCACAGGCGGGCCGAGGATGAAGACTTTGGTTTGGTCCACAGGCTGGCCGAGGATGAAGACTTTGGTTTGGTCCACAGGCTGGCCGAGGATGAAGACTTTGGTTTGGTCCACAGGCTGGCCGAGGATGAAGACTTTGGTTTGGTCCACAGGCGGGCCGAGGATGAAGACTTTGGTTTGGTCCACAGGCGGGCCGAGGATGAAGACTTTGGTTTGGTCCACAGGCGGGCCGAGGATGAAGACTTTGGTTTGGTCCACAGGCGGGCCGAGGATGAAGACTTTGGTTTGGTCCACAGGCGGGCCGAGGATGAAGACTTTGGTTTGGTCCACAGGCTGGCCGAGGATGAAGACTTTGCTTTGGTCCACAGACTGGCCGAGGATGAAGAGCTTGCTTTGGTCCACAGACTGGCCGAGGATGAAGAGTTTGCTTTGGTCCACAGACTGGCCGAGGATGAAGAGTTTGCTTTGGTCCACAGACTGGCCGAGGATGAAGAGTTTGCTTTGGTCCACAGACTGGCCGAGGATGAAGAGTTTGCTTTGGACCACAGACTGGCCGAGGATGAAGAGTTTGCTTTGGTCCACAGACTGGCCGAGGATGAAGAGTTTGCTTTGGTCCACAGACTGGCCGAGGATGAAGAGTTTGCTTTGGTCCACAGACTGGCCGAGGATGAAGAGTTTGCTTTGGTCCACAGACTGGCCGAGGATGAAGAGTTTGCTTTGGTCCACAGACTGGCCGAGGATGAAGAGCTTGCTTTGGTCCACAGACTGGCCGAGGATGAAGAGCTTGCTTTGGTCCACAGACTGGCCGAGGATGAAGAGCTTGCTTTGGTAAAGAGACTGGCCGAGGATGAAGAGCTTGCTTTGGTCCCCAGACTGGCCGAGGATGAAGAGCATGGTTTGGTAAAGAGACTGGCCGAGGATGAAGAGCTTGGTTTGGTAAAGAGACTGGCCGAGGATGAAGAGCTTGCTTTGGTAAAGAGACTGGCCGAGGATGAAGAGCTTGCTTTGGTCCACAGACTGGCCGAGAATGAAGAGTTTGCTTTGGTCCACAGACTGGCCGAGGATGAAGAGTTTGCTTTGGTCCACAGACTGGCCGAGGATGAAGAGTTTGCTTTGGTCCACAGACTGGCCGAGGATGAAGAGTTTGCTTTGGTCCACAGACTGGCCGAGGATGAAGAGTTTGCTTTGGTCCACAGACTGGCCGAGGATGAAGAGTTTGCTTTGGTCCACAGACTGGCCGAGGATGAAGAGTTTGCTTTGGTCCACAGACTGGCCGAGGATGAAGAGCTTGCTTTGGTCCACAGACTGGCCGAGGATGAAGAGCTTGCTTTGGTCCACAGACTGGCCGAGGATGAAGAGCTTGCTTTGGTCCACAGACTGGCCGAGGATGAAGAGCTTGCTTTGGTCCACAGACTGGCCGAGGATGAAGAGCTTGCTTTGGTAAAGAGACTGGCCGAGGATGAAGAGCTTGCTTTGGTAAAGAGACTGGCCGAGGATGAAGAGCTTGGTTTGGTAAAGAGACTGGCCGAGGATGAAGAGTTTGCTTTGGTCCACAGACTGGCCGAGGATGAAGAGTTTGCTTTGGTCCACAGACTGGCCGAGGATGAAGAGCTTGCTTTGGTCCACAGACTGGCCGAGGATGAAGAGCTTGCTTTGGTCCACAGACTGGCCGAGGATGAAGAGCTTGCTTTGGTAAAGAGACTGGCCGAGGATGAAGAGCTTGCTTTGGTCCCCAGACTGGCCGAGGATGAAGAGCATGGTTTGGTAAAGAGACTGGCCGAGGATGAAGAGCTTGGTTTGGTAAAGAGACTGGCCGAGGATGAAGAGCTTGCTTTGGTAAAGAGACTGGCCGAGGATGAAGAGCTTGCTTTGGTCCACAGACTGGCCGAGAATGAAGAGTTTGCTTTGGTCCACAGACTGGCCGAGGATGAAGAGTTTGCTTTGGTCCACAGACTGGCCGAGGATGAAGAGTTTGCTTTGGTCCACAGACTGGCCGAGGATGAAGAGTTTGCTTTGGTCCACAGACTGGCCGAGGATGAAGAGTTTGCTTTGGTCCACAGACTGGCCGAGGATGAAGAGTTTGCTTTGGTCCACAGACTGGCCGAGGATGAAGAGTTTGCTTTGGTCCACAGACTGGCCGAGGATGAAGAGCTTGCTTTGGTCCACAGACTGGCCGAGGATGAAGAGCTTGCTTTGGTCCACAGACTGGCCGAGGATGAAGAGCTTGCTTTGGTCCACAGACTGGCCGAGGATGAAGAGCTTGCTTTGGTCCACAGACTGGCCGAGGATGAAGAGCTTGCTTTGGTAAAGAGACTGGCCGAGGATGAAGAGCTTGCTTTGGTAAAGAGACTGGCCGAGGATGAAGAGCTTGGTTTGGTAAAGAGACTGGCCGAGGATGAAGAGCTTGGTTTGGTAAAGAGACTGGCCGAGGATGAAGAGCTTGCTTTGGTAAAGAGACTGGCCGAGGATGAAGAGCTTGCTTTGGTAAAGAGACTGGCCGAGGATGAAGACTTTGGTTTGGTCCACAGGCGGGCCGAGGATGAAGACTTTGGTTTGGTCCACAGGCGGGCCGAGGATGAAGACTTTGGTTTGGTCCACAGGCGGGCCGAGGATGAAGACTTTGGTTTGGTCCACAGGCGGGCCGAGGATGAAGACTTTGGTTTGGTCCACAGGCGGGCCGAGGATGAAGACTTTGGTTTGGTCCACAGGCTGGCCGAGGATGAAGACTTTGGTTTGGTCCACAGGCTGGCCGAGGATGAAGACTTTGGTTTGGTCCACAGGCTGGCCGAGGATGAAGACTTTGGTTTGGTCCACAGGCTGGCCGAGGATGAAGACTTTGGTTTGGTCCACAGGCTGGCCGAGGATGAAGACTTTGGTTTGGTCCACAGGCTGGCCGAGGATGAAGACTTTGGTTTGGTCCACAGGCTGGCCGAGGATGAAGACCTTGGTTTGGTCCACAGGCTGGCCGAGGATGAAGAGTTTGGTTTGGTCCACAGGCTGGCCGAGGATGAAGAGTTTGGTTTGGTCCACAGGCTGGCCGAGGATGAAGAGTTTGGTTTGGTCCACAGGCTGGCCGAGGATGAAGAGTTTGGTTTGGTCCACAGGCTGGCCGAGGATGAAGACTTTGGTTTGGTCCACAGGCTGGCCGAGGATGAAGACTTTGGTTTGGTCCACAGGCTGGCCGAGGATGAAGACTTTGGTTTGGTCCACAGGCTGGCCGAGGATGAAGACTTTGGTTTGGTCCACAGGCTGGCCGAGGATGAAGACTTTGGTTTGGTCCACAGGCTGGCCGAGGATGAAGACTTTGGTTTGGTCCACAGGCTGGCCGAGGATGAAGACTTTGGTTTGGTCCACAGGCTGGCCGAGGATGAAGACTTTGGTTTGGTCCACAGGCTGGCCGAGGATGAAGACTTTGGTTTGGTCCACAGGCTGGCCGAGGATGAAGACTTTGGTTTGGTCCACAGGCTGGCCGAGGATGAAGACTTTGGTTTGGTCCACAGGCTGGCCGAGGATGAAGACTTTGGTTTGGTCCACAGGCTGGCCGAGGATGAAGACTTTGGTTTGGTCCACAGGCTGGCCGAGGATGAAGACTTTGGTTTGGTCCACAGGCTGGCCGAGGATGAAGACTTTGGTTTGGTCCACAGGCTGGCCGAGGATGAAGACTTTGGTTTGGTCCACAGGCTGGCCGAGGATGAAGACTTTGGTTTGGTCCACAGGCTGGCCGAGGATGAAGACTTTGGTTTGGTCCACAGGCTGGCCGAGGATGAAGACTTTGGTTTGGTCCACAGACTGGCCGAGGATGAAGAGTTTGGTTTGGTAAAGAGACTGGCCGAGGATGAAGAGTTTGGTTTGGTCCACAGACTGGCCGAGGATGAAGAGCTTGGTTTGGTAAAGAGACTGGCCGAGGATGAAGAGCTTGCTTTGGTCCCCAGACTGGCCGAGGATGAAGAGCTTGGTTTGGTAAAGAGACTGGCCGAGGATGAAGAGCTTGCTTTGGTCCCCAGACTGGCCGAGGATGAAGAGCTTGGTTTGGTAAAGAGACTGGCCGAGGATGAAGACTTTGGTTTGGTCCACAGGCTGGCCGAGGATGAAGACTTTGGTTTGGTCCACAGGCTGGCCGAGGATGAAGACTTTGGTTTGGTCCACAGGCTGGCCGAGGATGAAGACTTTGGTTTGGTCCACAGGCTGGCCGAGGATGAAGACTTTGGTTTGGTCCACAGGCTGGCCGAGGATGAAGACTTTGGTTTGGTCCACAGGCTGGCCGAGGATGAAGACTTTGGTTTGGTCCACAGGCTGGCCGAGGATGAAGACTTTGGTTTGGTCCACAGGCTGGCCGAGGATGAAGACTTTGGTTTGGTCCACAGGCTGGCCGAGGATGAAGACTTTGGTTTGGTCCACAGGCTGGCCGAGGATGAAGACTTTGGTTTGGTCCACAGGCTGGCCGAGGATGAAGACTTTGGTTTGGTCCACAGGCTGGCCGAGGATGAAGACTTTGGTTTGGTCCACAGGCTGGCCGAGGATGAAGACTTTGGTTTGGTCCACAGGCTGGCCGAGGATGAAGACTTTGGTTTGGTCCACAGGCTGGCCGAGGATGAAGACTTTGGTTTGGTCCACAGGCTGGCCGAGGATGAAGACTTTGGTTTGGTCCACAGGCTGGCCGAGGATGAAGACTTTGGTTTGGTCCACAGGCTGGCCGAGGATGAAGACTTTGGTTTGGTCCACAGGCTGGCCGAGGATGAAGACTTTGGTTTGGTCCACAGGCTGGCCGAGGATGAAGACTTTGGTTTGGTCCACAGGCTGGCCGAGGATGAAGACTTTGGTTTGGTCCACAGGCTGGCCGAGGATGAAGACTTTGGTTTGGTCCACAGGCTGGCCGAGGATGAAGACTTTGGTTTGGTCCACAGGCTGGCCGAGGATGAAGACTTTGGTTTGGTCCACAGGCTGGCCGAGGATGAAGACTTTGGTTTGGTCCACAGGCTGGCCGAGGATGAAGACTTTGGTTTGGTCCACAGGCTGGCCGAGGATGAAGACTTTGGTTTGGTCCACAGGCTGGCCGAGGATGAAGACTTTGGTTTGGTCCACAGGCTGGCCGAGGATGAAGAGCTTGGTTTGGTAAAGAGACTGGCCGAGGATGAAGAGCTTGGTTTGGTAAAGAGACTGGCCGAGGATGAAGAGCTTGGTTTGGTAAAGAGACTGGCCGAGGATGAAGAGCTTGGTTTGGTAAAGAGACTGGCCGAGGATGAAGAGCTTGGTTTGGTAAAGAGACTGGCCGAGGATGAAGAGCTTGGTTTGGTAAAGAGACTGGCCGAGGATGAAGAGCTTGGTTTGGTAAAGAGACTGGCCGAGGATGAAGAGCTTGGTTTGGTAAAGAGACTGGCCGAGGATGAAGAGCTTGGTTTGGTCCACAGACTGGCCGAGGATGAAGAGCTTGGTTTGGTAAAGAGACTGGCCGAGGATGAAGAGTTTGGTTTGGTAAAGAGACTGGCCGAGGATGAAGAGTTTGGTTTGGTCCACAGGCTGGCCGAGGATGAAGAGTTTGGTTTGGTCCACAGGCTGGCCGAGGATGAAGAGTTTGGTTTGGTCCACAGGCTGGCCGAGGATGAAGAGTTTGGTTTGGTCCACAGGCTGGCCGAGGATGAAGAGTTTGGTTTGGTCCACAGGCTGGCCGAGGATGAAGAGTTTGGTTTGGTCCACAGGCTGGCCGAGGATGAAGAGTTTGGTTTGGTCCACAGGCTGGCCGAGGATGAAGAGTTTGGTTTGGTCCACAGGCTGGCCGAGGATGAAGAGTTTGGTTTGGTCCACAGGCTGGCCGAGGATGAAGAGTTTGGTTTGGTCCACAGGCTGGCCGAGGATGAAGAGTTTGGTTTGGTCCACAGGCTGGCCGAGGATGAAGAGTTTGGTTTGGTCCACAGGCTGGCCGAGGATGAAGAGTTTGGTTTGGTCCACAGGCTGGCCGAGGATGAAGAGTTTGGTTTGGTCCACAGGCTGGCCGAGGATGAAGAGTTTGGTTTGGTCCACAGGCTGGCCGAGGATGAAGAGTTTGGTTTGGTCCACAGGCTGGCCGAGGATGAAGAGTTTGGTTTGGTCCACAGGCTGGCCGAGGATGAAGAGTTTGGTTTGGTCCACAGGCTGGCCGAGGATGAAGAGTTTGGTTTGGTCCACAGGCTGGCCGAGGATGAAGAGTTTGGTTTGGTCCACAGGCTGGCCGAGGATGAAGAGTTTGGTTTGGTCCACAGGCTGGCCGAGGATGAAGAGTTTGGTTTGGTCCACAGGCTGGCCGAGGATGAAGAGTTTGGTTTGGTCCACAGGCTGGCCGAGGATGAAGAGTTTGGTTTGGTCCACAGGCTGGCCGAGGATGAGGAGTTTGGTTTGGTCCACAGGCTGGCCGAGGATGAGGAGTTTGGTTTGGTCCACAGGCTGGCCGAGGATGAAGAGTTTGGTTTGGTCCACAGGCTGGCCGAGGATGAAGAGTTTGGTTTGGTCCACAGGCTGGCCGAGGATGAAGAGTTTGGTTTGGTCCACAGGCTGGCCGAGGATGAAGAGTTTGGTTTGGTCCACAGGCTGGCCGAGGATGAAGAGTTTGGTTTGGTCCACAGGCTGGCCGAGGATGAAGAGTTTGGTTTGGTCCACAGGCTGGCCGAGGATGAAGAGTTTGGTTTGGTCCACAGGCTGGCCGAGGATGAAGAGTTTGGTTTGGTCCACAGGCTGGCCGAGGATGAAGAGTTTGGTTTGGTCCACAGGCTGGCCGAGGATGAAGAGTTTGGTTTGGTCCACAGGCTGGCCGAGGATGAAGAGTTTGGTTTGGTCCACAGGCTGGCCGAGGATGAAGAGTTTGGTTTGGTCCACAGGCTGGCCGAGGATGAAGAGTTTGGTTTGGTCCACAGGCTGGCCGAGGATGAAGAGTTTGGTTTGGTCCACAGGCTGGCCGAGGATGAAGAGTTTGGTTTGGTCCACAGGCTGGCCGAGGATGAAGAGTTTGGTTTGGTCCACAGGCTGGCCGAGGATGAAGAGTTTGGTTTGGTCCACAGGCTGGCCGAGGATGAAGAGTTTGGTTTGGTCCACAGGCTGGCCGAGGATGAAGAGTTTGGTTTGGTCCACAGGCTGGCCGAGGATGAAGAGTTTGGTTTGGTCCACAGGCTGGCCGAGGATGAAGAGTTTGGTTTGGTCCACAGGCTGGCCGAGGATGAAGAGTTTGGTTTGGTCCACAGGCTGGCCGAGGATGAAGAGTTTGGTTTGGTCCACAGGCTGGCCGAGGATGAAGAGTTTGGTTTGGTCCACAGGCTGGCCGAGGATGAAGAGTTTGGTTTGGTCCACAGGCTGGCCGAGGATGAAGAGTTTGGTTTGGTCCACAGGCTGGCCGAGGATGAAGAGTTTGGTTTGGTCCACAGGCTGGCCGAGGATGAAGAGTTTGGTTTGGTCCACAGGCTGGCCGAGGATGAAGAGTTTGGTTTGGTCCACAGGCTGGCCGAGGATGAAGAGTTTGGTTTGGTCCACAGGCTGGCCGAGGATGAAGAGTTTGGTTTGGTCCACAGGCTGGCCGAGGATGAAGAGTTTGGTTTGGTCCACAGGCTGGCCGAGGATGAAGAGTTTGGTTTGGTCCACAGACTGGCCGAGGATGAAGAGTTTGGTTTGGTCCACAGACTGGCCGAGGATGAAGAGTTTGGTTTGGTCCACAGACTGGCCGAGGATGAAGAGTTTGGTTTGGTAAAGAGACTGGCCGAGGATGAAGAGTTTGGTTTGGTCCACAGACTGGCCGAGGATGAAAAGCTTGGTTTGGTAAAGAGACTGGCCGAGGATGAAGAGCTTGGTTTGGTCCACAGGCTGGCCGAGGATGAAGAGCTTGGTTTGGTCCACAGGCTGGCCGAGGATGAAGAGCTTGGTTTGGTAAAGTGACTGGCCGAGGATGAAGAGTTTGGTTTGGTCCACAGGCTGGCCGAGGATGAAGAGTTTGGTTTGGTCCACAGGCTGGCCGAGGATGAAGAGTTTGGTTTGGTCCACAGGCTGGCCGAGGATGAAGAGTTTGGTTTGGTCCACAGGCTGGCCGAGGATGAAGAGTTTGGTTTGGTCCACAGGCTGGCCGAGGATGAAGAGTTTGGTTTGGTCCACAGGCTGGCCGAGGATGAAGAGTTTGGTTTGGTCCACAGGCTGGCCGAGGATGAAGAGTTTAGTTTGGTCCACAGGCTGGCCGAGGATGAAGAGTTTGGTTTGGTCCACAGGCTGGCCGAGGATGAAGAGTTTGGTTTGGTCCACAGGCTGGCCGAGGATGAAGAGTTTGGTTTGGTCCACAGGCTGGCCGAGGATGAAGAGTTTGGTTTGGTCCACAGGCTGGCCGAGGATGAAGAGTTTGGTTTGGTCCACAGGCTGTCCGAGGATGAAGAGTTTGGTTTGGTCCACAGGCTGGCCGAGGATGAAGAGTTTGGTTTGGTCCACAGGCTGGCCGAGGATGAAGAGTTTGGTTTGGTCCACAGGCTGGCCGAGGATGAAGAGTTTGGTTTGGTCCACAGGCTGGCCGAGGATGAAGAGTTTGGTTTGGTCCACAGCCTGGCCGAGGATGAAGAGTTTGGTTTGGTCCACAGACTGGCCGAGGATGAAGAGTTTGGTTTGGTAAAGAGACTGGCCGAGGATGAAGAGTTTGGTTTGGTCCACAGACTGGCCGAGGATGAAGAGCTTGGTTTTATAAAGAGACTGGCCGTGGATGAAGAGCTTGGTTTTATAAAGAGACTGGCCGAGGATGAAGAGTTTGCTTTGGTCCACAGGCTGGCCGAGGATGAAGAGCTTGCTTTGGTCCACAGGCTGGCCGAGGATGAAGAGCTTGGTTTGGTCCACAGGCTGGCCGAGGATGAAGAGCTTGGTTTGGTCCACAGGCTGGCCGAGGATGAAGAGTTTGGTTTGGTCCACAGGCTGGCCGAGGATGAAGAGTTTGGTTTGGTCCACAGGCTGGCCGAGGATGAAGAGTTTGGTTTGGTCCACAGGCTGGCCGAGGATGAAGAGTTTGGTTTGGTCCACAGGCTGGCCGAGGATGAAGAGTTTGGTTTGGTCCACAGGCTGGCCGAGGATGAAGAGTTTGGTTTGGTCCACAGGCTGGCCGAGGATGAAGAGTTTGGTTTGGTCCACAGGCTGGCCGAGGATGAAGAGTTTGGTTTGGTCCACAGGCTGGCCGAGGATGAAGAGTTTGGTTTGGTCCACAGGCTGGCCGAGGATGAAGAGTTTGGTTTGGTCCACAGGCTGGCCGAGGATGAAGAGTTTGGTTTGGTCCACAGGCTGGCCGAGGATGAAGAGTTTGGTTTGGTCCACAGGCTGGCCGAGGATGAAGAGTTTGGTTTGGTCCACAGGCTGGCCGAGGATGAAGAGTTTGGTTTGGTCCACAGGCTGGCCGAGGATGAAGAGTTTGGTTTGGTCCACAGGCTGGCCGAGGATGAAGAGTGGTTTGGTCCACAGGCTGGCCGAGGATGAAGAGTTTGGTTTGGTCCACAGGCTGGCCGAGGATGAAGAGTTTGGTTTGGTCCACAGGCTGGCCGAGGATGAAGAGTTTGGTTTGGTCCACAGGCTGGCCGAGGATGAAGAGTTTGGTTTGGTCCACAGGCTGGCCGAGGATGAAGAGTTTGGTTTGGTCCACAGGCTGGCCGAGGATGAAGAGTTTGGTTTGGTCCACAGGCTGGCCGAGGATGAGGAGTTTGGTTTGGTCCACAGGCTGGCCGAGGATGAAGAGTTTGGTTTGGTCCACAGGCTGGCCGAGGATGAGGAGTTTGGTTTGGTCCACAGGCTGGCCGAGGATGAGGAGTTTGGTTTGGTCCACAGGCTGGCCGAGGATGAAGAGTTTGGTTTGGTCCACAGGCTGGCCGAGGATGAAGAGTTTGGTTTGGTCCACAGGCTGGCCGAGGATGAAGAGTTTGGTTTGGTCCACAGGCTGGCCGAGGATGAAGAGTTTGGTTTGGTCCACAGACTGGCCGAGGATGAAGAGTTTGGTTTGGTAAAGAGACTGGCCGAGGATGAAGAGTTTGGTTTGGTCCACAGACTGGCCGAGGATGAAAAGCTTGGTTTGGTCCACAGGCTGGCCGAGGATGAAGAGCTTGGTTTGGTAAAGTGACTGGCCGAGGATGAAGAGTTTGGTTTGGTCCACAGGCTGGCCGAGGATGAAGAGTTTGGTTTGGTCCACAGGCTGGCCGAGGATGAAGAGTTTGGTTTGGTCCACAGGCTGGCCGAGGATGAAGAGTTTGGTTTGGTCCACAGGCTGGCCGAGGATGAAAAGCTTGGTTTGGTAAAGAGACTGGCCGAGGATGAAGAGCTTGGTTTGGTCCACAGGCTGGCCGAGGATGAAGAGCTTGGTTTGGTCCACAGGCTGGCCGAGGATGAAGAGCTTGGTTTGGTAAAGTGACTGGCCGAGGATGAAGAGTTTGGTTTGGTCCACAGGCTGGCCGAGGATGAAGAGTTTGGTTTGGTCCACAGGCTGGCCGAGGATGAAGAGTTTGGTTTGGTCCACAGGCTGGCCGAGGATGAAGAGTTTGGTTTGGTCCACAGGCTGGCCGAGGATGAAGAGTTTGGTTTGGTCCACAGGCTGGCCGAGGATGAAGAGTTTGGTTTGGTCCACAGGCTGGCCGAGGATGAAGAGTTTGGTTTGGTCCACAGGCTGGCCGAGGATGAAGAGTTTAGTTTGGTCCACAGGCTGGCCGAGGATGAAGAGTTTGGTTTGGTCCACAGGCTGGCCGAGGATGAAGAGTTTGGTTTGGTCCACAGGCTGGCCGAGGATGAAGAGTTTGGTTTGGTCCACAGGCTGGCCGAGGATGAAGAGTTTGGTTTGGTCCACAGGCTGGCCGAGGATGAAGAGTTTGGTTTGGTCCACAGGCTGTCCGAGGATGAAGAGTTTGGTTTGGTCCACAGGCTGGCCGAGGATGAAGAGTTTGGTTTGGTCCACAGGCTGGCCGAGGATGAAGAGTTTGGTTTGGTCCACAGGCTGGCCGAGGATGAAGAGTTTGGTTTGGTCCACAGGCTGGCCGAGGATGAAGAGTTTGGTTTGGTCCACAGCCTGGCCGAGGATGAAGAGTTTGGTTTGGTCCACAGGCTGGCCGAGGATGAAGAGTTTGGTTTGGTCCACAGGCTGGCCGAGGATGAAGAGTTTGGTTTGGTCCACAGCCTGGCCGAGGATGAAGAGTTTGGTTTGGTCCACAGACTGGCCGAGGATGAAGAGTTTGGTTTGGTAAAGAGACTGGCCGAGGATGAAGAGTTTGGTTTGGTCCACAGACTGGCCGAGGATGAAAAGCTTGGTTTGGTAAAGAGACTGGCCGTGGATGAAGAGCTTGGTTTGGTCCACAGGCTGGCCGAGGATGAAGAGCTTGGTTTGGTAAAGAGACTGGCCGAGGATGAAGAGTTTGGTTTGGTCCACAGGCTGGCCGAGGATGAAGAGTTTGGTTTGGTCCACAGGCTGGCCGAGGATGAAGAGTTTGGTTTGGTCCACAGGCTGGCCGAGGATGAAGAGTTTGGTTTGGTCCACAGGCTGGCCGAGGATGAAGAGTTTGGTTTGGTCCACAGGCTGGCCGAGGATGAAGAGTTTGGTTTGGTCCACAGGCTGGCCGAGGATGAAGAGTTTGGTTTGGTCCACAGGCTGGCCGAGGATGAAGAGTTTGGTTTGGTCCACAGGCTGGCCGAGGATGAAGAGTTTGGTTTGGTCCACAGGCTGGCCGAGGATGAAGAGTTTGGTTTGGTAAAGAGACTGGCCGAGGATGAAGAGTTTGGTTTGGTCCACAGACTGGCCGAGGATGAAGAGCTTGGTTTTATAAAGAGACTGGCCGAGGATGAAGAGCTTGGTTTTATAAAGAGACTGGCCGAGGATGAAGAGTTTGCTTTGGTCCACAGGCTGGCCGAGGATGAAGAGTTTGCTTTGGTCCACAGGCTGGCCGAGGATGAAGAGTTTGCTTTGGTCCACAGGCTGGCCGAGGATGAAGAGTTTGCTTTGGTCCACAGGCTGGCCGAGGATGAAGAGTTTGCTTTGGTCCACAGGCTGGCCGAGGATGAAGAGTTTGGTTTGGTCCACAGGCTGGCCGAGGATGAAGAGCTTGGTTTGGTCCACAGGCTGGCCGAGGATGAAGAGCTTGGTTTGGTCCACAGGCTGGCCGAGGATGAAGAGCTTGGTTTGGTCCACAGGCTGGCCGAGGATGAAGAGTTTGGTTTGGTCCACAGGCTGGCCGAGGATGAAGAGTTTGGTTTGGTCCACAGGCTGGCCGAGGATGAAGAGTTTGGTTTGGTCCACAGGCTGGCCGAGGATGAAGAGTTTGGTTTGGTCCACAGGCTGGCCGAGGATGAAGAGTTTGGTTTGGTCCACAGGCTGGCCGAGGATGAAGAGTTTGGTTTGGTCCACAGGCTGGCCGAGGATGAAGAGTTTGGTTTGGTCCACAGGCTGGCCGAGGATGAAGAGTTTGGTTTGGTCCACAGGCTGGCCGAGGATGAAGAGTTTGGTTTGGTCCACAGGCTGGCCGAGGATGAAGAGTTTGGTTTGGTCCACAGGCTGGCCGAGGATGAAGAGTTTGGTTTGGTCCACAGGCTGGCCGAGGATGAAGAGTTTGGTTTGGTCCACAGGCTGGCCGAGGATGAAGAGTTTGGTTTGGTCCACAGGCTGGCCGAGGATGAAGAGTTTGGTTTGGTCCACAGGCTGGCCGAGGATGAAGAGTTTGGTTTGGTCCACAGGCTGGCCGAGGATGAAGAGTTTGGTTTGGTCCACAGGCTGGCCGAGGATGAAGAGTTTGGTTTGGTCCACAGGCTGGCCGAGGATGAAGAGTTTGGTTTGGTCCACAGCCTGGCCGAGGATGAAGAGTTTGGTTTGGTCCACAGACTGGCCGAGGATGAAGAGTTTGGTTTGGTAAAGAGACTGGCCGAGGATGAAGAGTTTGGTTTGGTAAAGAGACTGGCCGAGGATGAAGAGTTTGGTTTGGTAAAGAGACTGGCCGAGGATGAAGAGTTTGGTTTGGTCCACAGACTGGCCGAGGATGAAAAGCTTGGTTTGGTAAAGAGACTGGCCGAGGATGAAGAGCTTGGTTTGGTCCACAGGCTGGCCGAGGATGAAGAGCTTGGTTTGGTAAAGAGACTGGCCGAGGATGAAGAGTTTGGTTTGGTCCACAGGCTGGCCGAGGATGAAGAGTTTGGTTTGGTCCACAGGCTGGCCGAGGATGAAGAGTTTGGTTTGGTCCACAGGCTGGCCGAGGATGAAGAGTTTGGTTTGGTCCACAGGCTGGCCGAGGATGAAGAGTTTGGTTTGGTCCACAGGCTGGCCGAGGATGAAGAGTTTGGTTTGGTCCACAGGCTGGCCGAGGATGAAGAGTTTGGTTTGGTCCACAGGCTGGCCGAGGATGAAGAGTTTGGTTTGGTCCACAGGCTGGCCGAGGATGAAGAGTTTGGTTTGGTCCACAGGCTGGCCGAGGATGAAGAGTTTGGTTTGGTCCACAGGCTGGCCGAGGATGAAGAGTTTGGTTTGGTCCACAGGCTGGCCGAGGATGAAGAGTTTGGTTTGGTCCACAGGCTGGCCGAGGATGAAGAGTTTGGTTTGGTCCACAGGCTGGCCGAGGATGAAGAGTTTGGTTTGGTCCACAGGCTGGCCGAGGATGAAGAGTTTGGTTTGGTCCACAGGCTGGCCGAGGATGAAGAGTTTGGTTTGGTCCACAGGCTGGCCGAGGATGAAGAGTTTGGTTTGGTCCACAGGCTGGCCGAGGATGAAGAGTTTGGTTTGGTCCACAGGCTGGCCGAGGATGAAGAGTTTGGTTTGGTCCACAGGCTGGCCGAGGATGAAGAGTTTGGTTTGGTCCACAGGCTGGCCGAGGATGAAGAGTTTGGTTTGGTCCACAGGCTGGCCGAGGATGAAGAGTTTGGTTTGGTCCACAGGCTGGCCGAGGATGAAGAGTTTGGTTTGGTCCACAGGCTGGCCGAGGATGAAGAGTTTGGTTTGGTCCACAGGCTGGCCGAGGATGAAGAGCTTGGTTTGGTAAAGAGACTGGCCGAGGATGAAGAGTTTGCTTTGGTCCACAGACTGGCCGAGGATGAAGAGTTTGCTTTGGTCCACAGACTGGCCGAGGATGAAGAGTTTGCTTTGGTCCACAGACTGGCCGAGGATGAAGAGCTTGCTTTGGTCCACAGACTGGCCGAGAATGAAGAGTTTGGTTTGGTAAAGAGACTGGCCGAGGATGAAGAGCATGCTTTGGTCCACAGACTGGCCGAGGATGAAGAGCTTGGTTTGGTAAAGAGATTGGCCGAGGATGAAGAGCTTGGTTTGGTCCACAGACTGGCCGAGGATGAAGAGTTTGGTTTGGTAAAGAGACTGGCCGAGGATGAAGAGTTTGGTTTGGTAAAGAGACTTGCCGAGGATGAAGAGTTTGCTTTGGTCCACAGGCTGGCCGAGGATGAAGAGTTTGCTTTGGTCCACAGGCTGGCCGAGGATGAAGAGTTTGGTTTGGTCCACAGGCTGGCCGAGGATGAAGAGTTTGGTTTGGTCCACAGGCTGGCCGAGGATGAAGAGTTTGGTTTGGTCCACAGGCTGGCCGAGGATGAAGAGTTTGGTTTGGTCCACAGGCTGGCCGAGGATGAAGAGTTTGGTTTGGTCCACAGGCTGGCCGAGGATGAAGAGTTTGGTTTGGTCCACAGGCTGGCCGAGGATGAAGAGTTTGGTTTGGTCCACAGGCTGGCCGAGGATGAAGAGTTTGGTTTGGTCCACAGGCTGGCCGAGGATGAAGAGTTTGGTTTGGTCCACAGGCTGGCCGAGGATGAAGAGTTTGGTTTGGTCCACAGGCTGGCCGAGGATGAAGAGTTTGGTTTGGTCCACAGGCTGGCCGAGGATGAAGAGTTTGGTTTGGTCCACAGGCTGGCCGAGGATGAAGAGTTTGGTTTGGTCCACAGGCTGGCCGAGGATGAAGAGTTTGGTTTGGTCCACAGGCTGGCCGAGGATGAAGAGTTTGGTTTGGTCCACAGGCTGGCCGAGGATGAAGAGTTTGGTTTGGTCCACAGGCTGGCCGAGGATGAAGAGTTTGGTTTGGTCCACAGGCTGGCCGAGGATGAAGAGTTTGGTTTGGTCCACAGGCTGGCCGAGGATGAAGAGTTTGGTTTGGTCCACAGGCTGGCCGAGGATGAAGAGTTTGGTTTGGTCCACAGGCTGGCCGAGGATGAAGAGTTTGGTTTGGTCCACAGGCTGGCCGAGGATGAAGAGTTTGGTTTGGTCCACAGGCTGGCCGAGGATGAAGAGTTTGGTTTGGTCCACAGGCTGGCCGAGGATGAAGAGTTTGGTTTGGTCCACAGGCTGGCCGAGGATGAAGAGTTTGGTTTGGTCCACAGGCTGGCCGAGGATGAAGAGTTTGGTTTGGTCCACAGGCTGGCCGAGGATGAAGAGTTTGGTTTGGTCCACAGGCTGGCCGAGGATGAAGAGCTTGGTTTGGTCCACAGGCTGGCCGAGGATGAAGAGCTTGGTTTGGTCCACAGGCTGGCCGAGGATGAAGAGCTTGGTTTGGTCCACAGGCTGGCCGAGGATGAAGAGCTTGGTTTGGTCCACAGGCTGGCCGAGGATGAAGAGCTTGGTTTGGTCCACAGGCTGGCCGAGGATGAAGAGCTTGGTTTGGTCCACAGGCTGGCCGAGGATGAAGAGCTTGGTTTGGTCCACAGGCTGGCCGAGGATGAAGAGCTTGGTTTGGTCCACAGGCTGGCCGAGGATGAAGAGCTTGGTTTGGTCCACAGGCTGGCCGAGGATGAAGAGCTTGGTTTGGTCCACAGGCTGGCCGAGGATGAAGAGATTGGTTTGGTCCACAGGCTGGCCGAGGATGAAGAGTTTGGTTTGGTCCACAGGCTGGCCGAGGATGAAGAGCTTGGTTTGGTCCACAGGCTGGCCGAGGATGAAGAGTTTGGTTTGGTCCACAGGCTGGCCGAGGATGAAGAGTTTGGTTTGGTCCACAGGCTGGCCGAGGATGAAGAGTTTGGTTTGGTCCACAGGCTGGCCGAGGATGAAGAGTTTGGTTTGGTCCACAGGCTGGCCGAGGATGAAGAGTTTGGTTTGGTCCACAGGCTGGCCGAGGATGAAGAGTTTGGTTTGGTCCACAGGCTGGCCGAGGATGAAGAGTTTGGTTTGGTCCACAGGCTGGCCGAGGATGAAGAGTTTGGTTTGGTCCACAGGCTGGCCGAGGATGAAGAGTTTGGTTTGGTCCACAGGCTGGCCGAGGATGAAGAGTTTGGTTTGGTCCACAGGCTGGCCGAGGATGAAGAGTTTGGTTTGGTCCACAGGCTGGCCGAGGATGAAGAGTTTGGTTTGGTCCACAGGCTGGCCGAGGATGAAGAGTTTGGTTTGGTCCACAGGCTGGCCGAGGATGAAGAGTTTGGTTTGGTCCACAGGCTGGCCGAGGATGAAGAGTTTGGTTTGGTCCACAGGCTGGCCGAGGATGAAGAGTTTGGTTTGGTCCACAGGCTGGCCGAGGATGAAGAGTTTGGTTTGGTCCACAGGCTGGCCGAGGATGAAGAGTTTGGTTTGGTCCACAGGCTGGCCGAGGATGAAGAGTTTGGTTTGGTCCACAGGCTGGCCGAGGATGAAGAGTTTGGTTTGGTCCACAGGCTGGCCGAGGATGAAGAGTTTGGTTTGGTCCACAGGCTGGCCGAGGATGAAGAGTTTGGTTTGGTCCACAGGCTGGCCGAGGATGAAGAGTTTGGTTTGGTCCACAGGCTGGCCGAGGATGAAGAGTTTGGTTTGGTCCACAGGCTGGCCGAGGATGAAGAGTTTGGTTTGGTCCACAGGCTGGCCGAGGATGAAGAGTTTGGTTTGGTCCACAGGCTGGCCGAGGATGAAGAGTTTGGTTTGGTCCACAGGCTGGCCGAGGATGAAGAGTTTGGTTTGGTCCACAGGCTGGCCGAGGATGAAGAGTTTGGTTTGGTCCACAGGCTGGCCGAGGATGAAGAGTTTGGTTTGGTCCACAGGCTGGCCGAGGATGAAGAGTTTGGTTTGGTCCACAGGCTGGCCGAGGATGAAGAGTTTGGTTTGGTCCACAGGCTGGCCGAGGATGAAGAGTTTGGTTTGGTCCACAGGCTGGCCGAGGATGAAGAGTTTGGTTTGGTCCACAGGCTGGCCGAGGATGAAGAGTTTGGTTTGGTCCACAGGCTGGCCGAGGATGAAGAGTTTGGTTTGGTCCACAGGCTGGCCGAGGATGAAGAGTTTGGTTTGGTCCACAGGCTGGCCGAGGATGAAGAGCTTGGTTTGGTAAAGAGACTGGCCGAGGATGAAGAGCTTGGTTTGGTAAAGAGACTGGCCGAGGATGAAGAGCTTGGTTTGGTAAAGAGGCTGGCCGAGGATGAAGAGCTTGGTTTGGTAAAGAGGCTGGCCGAGGATGAAGAGCTTGGTTTGGTCCACAGGCTGGCCGAGGATGAAGAGCTTGGTTTGGTCCACAGGCTGGCCGAGGATGAAGAGTTTGGTTTGGTCCACAGGCTGGCCGAGGATGAAGAGTTTGGTTTGGTCCACAGGCTGGCCGAGGATGAAGAGTTTGGTTTGGTCCACAGGCTGGCCGAGGATGAAGAGTTTGGTTTGGTCCACAGGCTGGCCGAGGATGAAGAGTTTGGTTTGGTCCACAGGCTGGCCGAGGATGAAGAGTTTGGTTTGGTCCACAGGCTGGCCGAGGATGAAGAGTTTGGTTTGGTCCACAGGCTGGCCGAGGATGAAGAGTTTGGTTTGGTCCACAGGCTGGCCGAGGATGAAGAGTTTGGTTTGGTCCACAGGCTGGCCGAGGATGAAGAGTTTGGTTTGGTCCACAGGCTGGCCGAGGATGAAGAGTTTGGTTTGGTCCACAGGCTGGCCGAGGATGAAGAGTTTGGTTTGGTCCACAGGCTGGCCGAGGATGAAGAGTTTGGTTTGGTCCACAGGCTGGCCGAGGATGAAGAGTTTGGTTTGGTCCACAGGCTGGCCGAGGATGAAGAGTTTGGTTTGGTCCACAGGCTGGCCGAGGATGAAGAGTTTGGTTTGGTCCACAGGCTGGCCGAGGATGAAGAGTTTGGTTTGGTCCACAGGCTGGCCGAGGATGAAGAGTTTGGTTTGGTCCACAGGCTGGCCGAGGATGAAGAGTTTGGTTTGGTCCACAGGCTGGCCGAGGATGAAGAGTTTGGTTTGGTCCACAGGCTGGCCGAGGATGAAGAGTTTGGTTTGGTCCACAGGCTGGCCGAGGATGAAGAGTTTGGTTTGGTCCACAGGCTGGCCGAGGATGAAGAGTTTGGTTTGGTCCACAGGCTGGCCGAGGATGAAGAGTTTGGTTTGGTCCACAGGCTGGCCGAGGATGAAGAGTTTGGTTTGGTCCACAGGCTGGCCGAGGATGAAGAGTTTGGTTTGGTCCACAGGCTGGCCGAGGATGAAGAGTTTGGTTTGGTCCACAGGCTGGCCGAGGATGAAGAGTTTGGTTTGGTCCACAGGCTGGCCGAGGATGAAGAGTTTGGTTTGGTCCACAGGCTGGCCGAGGATGAAGAGTTTGGTTTGGTCCACAGGCTGGCCGAGGATGAAGAGTTTGGTTTGGTCCACAGGCTGGCCGAGGATGAAGAGTTTGGTTTGGTCCACAGGCTGGCCGAGGATGAAGAGTTTGGTTTGGTCCACAGGCTGGCCGAGGATGAAGAGTTTGGTTTGGTCCACAGGCTGGCCGAGGATGAAGAGTTTGGTTTGGTCCACAGGCTGGCCGAGGATGAAGAGTTTGGTTTGGTCCACAGGCTGGCCGAGGATGAAGAGTTTGGTTTGGTCCACAGGCTGGCCGAGGATGAAGAGTTTGGTTTGGTCCACAGACTGGCCGAGGATGAAGAGTTTGGTTTGGTAAAGAGACTGGCCGAGGATGAAGAGCTTGGTTTGGTAAAGAGACTGGCCGAGGATGAAGAGCTTGGTTTGGTAAAGAGACTGGCCGAGGATGAAGAGCTTGGTTTGGTAAAGAGACTGGCCGAGGATGAAGAGCTTGGTTTGGTCCACAGGCTGGCCGAGGATGAAGAGTTTGGTTTGGTCCACAGGCTGGCCGAGGATGAAGAGTTTGGTTTGGTCCACAGACTGGCCGAGGATGAAGAGTTTGGTTTGGTCCACAGACTGGCCGAGGATGAAGAGTTTGGTTTGGTCCACAGACTGGCCGAGGATGAAGAGTTTGGTTTGGTCCACAGACTGGCCGAGGATGAAGAGTTTGGTTTGGTCCACAGACTGGCCGAGGATGAAGAGTTTGGTTTGGTCCACAGACTGGCCGAGGATGAAGAGTTTGGTTTGGTCCACAGACTGGCCGAGGATGAAGAGCTTGGTTTGGTCCACAGGCTGGCCGAGGATGAAGAGCTTGGTTTGGTCCACAGGCTGGCCGAGGATGAAGAGCTTGGTTTGGTAAAGAGACTGGCCGAGGATGAAGAGTTTGGTTTGGTCCACAGGCTGGCCGAGGATGAAGAGTTTGGTTTGGTCCACAGGCTGGCCGAGGATGAAGAGTTTGGTTTGGTCCACAGGCTGGCCGAGGATGAAGAGTTTGGTTTGGTCCACAGGCTGGCCGAGGATGAAGAGTTTGGTTTGGTCCACAGGCTGGCCGAGGATGAAGAGTTTGGTTTGGTCCACAGGCTGGCCGAGGATGAAGAGTTTGGTTTGGTCCACAGGCTGGCCGAGGATGAAGAGTTTGGTTTGGTCCACAGGCTGGCCGAGGATGAAGAGTTTGGTTTGGTCCACAGGCTGGCCGAGGATGAAGAGTTTGGTTTGGTCCACAGGCTGGCCGAGGATGAAGAGTTTGGTTTGGTCCACAGGCTGGCCGAGGATGAAGAGTTTGGTTTGGTCCACAGGCTGGCCGAGGATGAAGAGTTTGGTTTGGTCCACAGGCTGGCCGAGGATGAAGAGTTTGGTTTGGTCCACAGGCTGGCCGAGGATGAAGAGTTTGGTTTGGTCCACAGGCTGGCCGAGGATGAAGAGTTTGGTTTGGTCCACAGGCTGGCCGAGGATGAAGAGTTTGGTTTGGTCCACAGGCTGGCCGAGGATGAAGAGTTTGGTTTGGTCCACAGGCTGGCCGAGGATGAAGAGTTTGGTTTGGTCCACAGGCTGGCCGAGGATGAAGAGTTTGGTTTGGTCCACAGGCTGGCCGAGGATGAAGAGTTTGGTTTGGTCCACAGGCTGGCCGAGGATGAAGAGTTTGGTTTGGTCCACAGACTGGCCGAGGATGAAGAGCTTGGTTTGGTAAAGAGACTGGCCGAGGATGAAGAGCTTGGTTTGGTAAAGAGACTGGCCGAGGATGAAGAGCTTGGTTTGGTAAAGAGACTGGCCGAGGATGAAGAGCTTGGTTTGGTAAAGAGACTGGCCGAGGATGAAGAGCTTGGTTTGGTAAAGAGACTGGCCGAGGATGAAGAGCTTGGTTTGGTAAAGAGACTGGCCGAGGATGAAGAGCTTGGTTTGGTAAAGAGACTGGCCGAGGATGAAGAGTTTGGTTTGGTCCTCAGGCTGGCCGAGGATGAAGAGTTTGGTTTGGTCCACAGGCTGGCCGAGGATGAAGAGTTTGGTTTGGTCCACAGGCTGGCCGAGGATGAAGAGTTTGGTTTGGTCCACAGGCTGGCCGAGGATGAAGAGTTTGGTTTGGTCCACAGGCTGTCCGAGGATGAAGAGCTTGCTTTGGTCCACAGACTGGCCGAGGATGAAGAGCTTGGTTTGGTAAAGAGACTTGCCGAGGATGAAGAGTTTGCTTTGGTCCACAGGCTGGCCGAGGATGAAGAGTTTGCTTTGGTCCACAGGCTGGCCGAGGATGAAGAGTTTGGTTTGGTCCACAGGCTGGCCGAGGATGAAGAGTTTGGTTTGGTCCACAGGCTGGCCGAGGATGAAGAGTTTGGTTTGGTCCACAGGCTGGCCGAGGATGAAGAGTTTGGTTTGGTCCACAGGCTGGCCGAGGATGAAGAGTTTGGTTTGGTCCACAGGCTGGCCGAGGATGAAGAGTTTGGTTTGGTCCACAGGCTGGCCGAGGATGAAGAGTTTGGTTTGGTCCACAGGCTGGCCGAGGATGAAGAGTTTGGTTTGGTCCACAGGCTGGCCGAGGATGAAGAGTTTGGTTTGGTCCACAGGCTGGCCGAGGATGAAGAGTTTGGTTTGGTCCACAGGCTGGCCGAGGATGAAGAGTTTGGTTTGGTCCACAGGCTGGCCGAGGATGAAGAGTTTGGTTTGGTCCACAGGCTGGCCGAGGATGAAGAGTTTGGTTTGGTCCACAGGCTGGCCGAGGATGAAGAGTTTGGTTTGGTCCACAGGCTGGCCGAGGATGAAGAGTTTGGTTTGGTCCACAGGCTGGCCGAGGATGAAGAGTTTGGTTTGGTCCACAGGCTGGCCGAGGATGAAGAGTTTGGTTTGGTCCACAGGCTGGCCGAGGATGAAGAGTTTGGTTTGGTCCACAGGCTGGCCGAGGATGAAGAGTTTGGTTTGGTCCACAGGCTGGCCGAGGATGAAGAGTTTGGTTTGGTCCACAGGCTGGCCGAGGATGAAGAGTTTGGTTTGGTCCACAGGCTGGCCGAGGATGAAGAGTTTGGTTTGGTCCACAGGCTGGCCGAGGATGAAGAGTTTGGTTTGGTCCACAGGCTGGCCGAGGATGAAGAGTTTGGTTTGGTCCACAGGCTGGCCGAGGATGAAGAGTTTGGTTTGGTCCACAGGCTGGCCGAGGATGAAGAGTTTGGTTTGGTCCACAGGCTGGCCGAGGATGAAGAGTTTGGTTTGGTCCACAGGCTGGCCGAGGATGAAGAGTTTGGTTTGGTCCACAGGCTGGCCGAGGATGAAGAGTTTGGTTTGGTCCACAGGCTGGCCGAGGATGAAGAGTTTGGTTTGGTCCACAGGCTGGCCGAGGATGAAGAGTTTGGTTTGGTCCACAGACTGGCCGAGGATGAAGAGTTTGGTTTGGTAAAGAGACTGGCCGAGGATGAAGAGCTTGGTTTGGTAAAGAGACTGGCCGAGGATGAAGAGCTTGGTTTGGTAAAGAGACTGGCCGAGGATGAAGAGCTTGGTTTGGTAAAGAGACTGGCCGAGGATGAAGAGCTTGGTTTGGTCCACAGGCTGGCCGAGGATGAAGAGCTTGGTTTGGTCCACAGGCTGGCCGAGGATGAAGAGTTTGGTTTGGTCCACAGGCTGGCCGAGGATGAAGAGTTTGGTTTGGTCCACAGGCTGGCCGAGGATGAAGAGTTTGGTTTGGTCCACAGACTGGCCGAGGATGAAGAGTTTGGTTTGGTCCACAGACTGGCCGAGGATGAAGAGTTTGGTTTGGTCCACAGACTGGCCGAGGATGAAGAGTTTGGTTTGGTCCACAGACTGGCCGAGGATGAAGAGTTTGGTTTGGTCCACAGACTGGCCGAGGATGAAGAGTTTGGTTTGGTCCACAGACTGGCCGAGGATGAAGAGCTTGGTTTGGTCCACAGACTGGCCGAGGATGAAGAGCTTGGTTTGGTCCACAGGCTGGCCGAGGATGAAGAGCTTGGTTTGGTAAAGAGACTGGCCGAGGATGAAGAGTTTGGTTTGGTCCACAGGCTGGCCGAGGATGAAGAGTTTGGTTTGGTCCACAGGCTGGCCGAGGATGAAGAGTTTGGTTTGGTCCACAGGCTGGCCGAGGATGAAGAGTTTGGTTTGGTCCACAGGCTGGCCGAGGATGAAGAGTTTGGTTTGGTCCACAGGCTGGCCGAGGATGAAGAGTTTGGTTTGGTCCACAGGCTGGCCGAGGATGAAGAGTTTGGTTTGGTCCACAGGCTGGCCGAGGATGAAGAGTTTGGTTTGGTCCACAGGCTGGCCGAGGATGAAGAGTTTGGTTTGGTCCACAGGCTGGCCGAGGATGAAGAGTTTGGTTTGGTCCACAGGCTGGCCGAGGATGAAGAGTTTGGTTTGGTCCACAGGCTGGCCGAGGATGAAGAGTTTGGTTTGGTCCACAGGCTGGCCGAGGATGAAGAGTTTGGTTTGGTCCACAGGCTGGCCGAGGATGAAGAGTTTGGTTTGGTCCACAGGCTGGCCGAGGATGAAGAGTTTGGTTTGGTCCACAGGCTGGCCGAGGATGAAGAGTTTGGTTTGGTCCACAGGCTGGCCGAGGATGAAGAGTTTGGTTTGGTCCACAGGCTGGCCGAGGATGAAGAGTTTGGTTTGGTCCACAGGCTGGCCGAGGATGAAGAGTTTGGTTTGGTCCACAGGCTGGCCGAGGATGAAGAGTTTGGTTTGGTCCACAGGCTGGCCGAGGATGAAGAGTTTGGTTTGGTCCACAGGCTGGCCGAGGATGAAGAGTTTGGTTTGGTCCACAGGCTGGCCGAGGATGAAGAGTTTGGTTTGGTCCACAGGCTGGCCGAGGATGAAGAGTTTGGTTTGGTCCACAGGCTGGCCGAGGATGAAGAGTTTGGTTTGGTCCACAGGCTGGCCGAGGATGAAGAGTTTGGTTTGGTCCACAGGCTGGCCGAGGATGAAGAGTTTGGTTTGGTCCACAGGCTGGCCGAGGATGAAGAGCTTGGTTTGGTCCACAGACTGGCCGAGGATGAAGAGCTTGGTTTGGTCCACAGACTGGCCGAGGATGAAGAGCTTGGTTTGGTAAAGAGACTGGCCGAGGATGAAGAGCTTGGTTTGGTCCACAGGCTGGCCGAGGATGAAGAGCTTGGTTTGGTAAAGAGACTGGCCGAGGATGAAGAGTTTGCTTTGGTCCACAGGCTGGCCGAGGATGAAGAGTTTGCTTTGGTCCACAGACTGGCCGAGGATGAAGAGTTTGCTTTGGTCCACAGACTGGCCGAGGATGAAGAGTTTGCTTTGGTCCACAGACTGGCCGAGGATGAAGAGTTTGCTTTGGTCCACAGACTGGCCGAGGATGAAGAGTTTGCTTTGGTCCACAGACTGGCCGAGGATGAAGAGCTTGCTTTGGTCCACAGACTGGCCGAGAATGAAGAGTTTGGTTTGGTAAAGAGACTGGCCGAGGATGAAGAGCATGCTTTGGTCCACAGACTGGCCGAGGATGAAGAGCTTGGTTTGGTAAAGAGACTGGCCGAGGATGAAGAGCTTGGTTTGGTCCACAGACTGGCCGAGGACGAAGAGTTTGGTTTGGTAAAGAGACTGGCCGAGGATGAAGAGTTTGGTTTGGTAAAGAGACTGGCCGAGGATGAAGAGTTTGGTTTGGTAAAGAGACTTGCCGAGGATGAAGAGTTTGCTTTGGTCCACAGGCTGGCCGAGGATGAAGAGTTTGCTTTGGTCCACAGGCTGGCCGAGGATGAAGAGCTTGCTTTGGTCCACAGACTGGCCGAGAATGAAGAGTTTGGTTTGGTAAAGAGACTGGACGAGGATGAAGAGCATGCTTTGGTCCACAGACTGGCCGAGGATGAAGAGCTTGGTTTGGTAAAGAGACTGGCCGAGGATGAAGAGCATGGTTTGGTCCACAGACTGGCCGAGGATGAAGAGTTTGGTTTGGTAAAGAGACTGGCCGAGGATGAAGAGTTTGGTTTGGTAAAGAGACTGGCCGAGGATGAAGAGTTTGGTTTGGTAAAGAGACTTGCCGAGGATGAAGAGTTTGCTTTGGTCCACAGGCTGGCCGAGGATGAAGAGTTTGCTTTGGTCCACAGGCTGGCCGAGGATGAAGAGTTTGCTTTGGTCCACAGGCTGGCCGAGGATGAAGAGTTTGCTTTGGTCCACAGGCTGGCCGAGGATGAAGAGTTTGCTTTGGTCCACAGGCTGGCCGAGGATGAAGAGTTTGCTTTGGTCCACAGGCTGGCCGAGGATGAAGAGTTTGGTTTGGTCCACAGGCTGGCCGAGGATGAAGAGTTTGGTTTGGTCCACAGGCTGGCCGAGGATGAAGAGTTTGGTTTGGACCACAGACTGGCCGAGGATGAAGAGCTTGGTTTGGTCCACAGACTGGCCGAGGATGAAGAGCTTGGTTTGGTCCACAGGCTGGCCGAGGATGAAGAGCTTGGTTTGGTAAAGAGACTGGCCGAGGATGAAGAGTTTGGTTTGGTCCACAGGCTGGCCGAGGATGAAGAGCTTGGTTTGGTCCACAGACTGGCCGAGGATGAAGAGCTTGGTTTGGTCCACAGACTGGCCGAGGATGAAGAGCTTGGTTTGGTCCACAGACTGGCCGAGGATGAAGAGCTTGGTTTGGTCCACAGACTGGCCGAGGATGAAGAGTTTGGTTTGGTCCACAGGCTGGCCGAGGATGAAGAGTTTGGTCCACAGGCTGGCCGAGGATGAAGAGTTTGGTCCACAGGCTGGCCGAGGATGAAGAGTTTGGTCCACAGGCTGGCCGAGGATGAAGAGTTTGGTCCACAGGCTGGCCGAGGATGAAGAGTTTGGTCCACAGGCTGGCCGAGGATGAAGAGTTTGGTTTGGTCCACAGGCTGGCCGAGGATGAAGAGTTTGGTTTGGTCCACAGGCTGGCCGAGGATGAAGAGTTTGGTTTGGTCCACAGGCTGGCCGAGGATGAAGAGTTTGGTTTGGTCCACAGGCTGGCCGAGGATGAAGAGTTTGGTTTGGTCCACAGGCTGGCCGAGGATGAAGAGTTTGGTTTGGTCCACAGGCTGGCCGAGGATGAAGAGTTTGGTTTGGTCCACAGGCTGGCCGAGGATGAAGAGTTTGGTTTGGTCCACAGGCTGGCCGAGGATGAAGAGTTTGGTTTGGTCCACAGGCTGGCCGAGGATGAAGAGTTTGGTTTGGTCCACAGGCTGGCCGAGGATGAAGAGTTTGGTTTGGTCCACAGGCTGGCCGAGGATGAAGAGTTTGGTTTGGTCCACAGGCTGGCCGAGGATGAAGAGTTTGGTTTGGTCCACAGGCTGGCCGAGGATGAAGAGTTTGGTTTGGTCCACAGGCTGGCCGAGGATGAAGAGTTTGGTTTGGTCCACAGGCTGGCCGAGGATGAAGAGTTTGGTTTGGTCCACAGGCTGGCCGAGGATGAAGAGTTTGGTTTGGTCCACAGGCTGGCCGAGGATGAAGAGTTTGGTTTGGTCCACAGGCTGGCCGAGGATGAAGAGTTTGGTTTGGTCCACAGGCTGGCCGAGGATGAAGAGTTTGGTTTGGTCCACAGGCTGGCCGAGGATGAAGAGTTTGGTTTGGTCCACAGGCTGGCCGAGGATGAAGAGTTTGGTTTGGTCCACAGGCTGGCCGAGGATGAAGAGTTTGGTTTGGTCCACAGGCTGGCCGAGGATGAAGAGTTTGGTTTGGTCCACAGGCTGGCCGAGGATGAAGAGTTTGGTTTGGTCCACAGGCTGGCCGAGGATGAAGAGTTTGGTTTGGTCCACAGGCTGGCCGAGGATGAAGAGTTTGGTTTGGTCCACAGGCTGGCCGAGGATGAAGAGTTTGGTTTGGTCCACAGGCTGGCCGAGGATGAAGAGTTTGGTTTGGTCCACAGGCTGGCCGAGGATGAAGAGTTTGGTTTGGTCCACAGGCTGGCCGAGATGAAGAGTTTGGTTTGGTCCACAGGCTGGCCGAGGATGAAGAGTTTGGTTTGGTCCACAGGCTGGCCGAGGATGAAGAGTTTGGTTTGGTCCACAGGCTGGCCGAGGATGAAGAGTTTGGTTTGGTCCACAGGCTGGCCGAGGATGAAGAGTTTGGTTTGGTCCACAGGCTGGCCGAGGATGAAGAGTTTGGTTTGGTCCACAGGCTGGCCGAGGATGAAGAGTTTGGTTTGGTCCACAGGCTGGCCGAGGATGAAGAGCTTGGTTTGGTCCACAGACTGGCCGAGGATGAAGAGCTTGGTTTGGTAAAGAGACTGGCCGAGGATGAAGAGCTTGGTTTGGTAAAGAGACTGGCCGAGGATGAAGAGCTTGGTTTGGTAAAGAGACTGGCCGAGGATGAAGAGTTTGCTTTGGTCCACAGACTGGCCGAGGATGAAGAGTTTGCTTTGGTCCACAGACTGGCCGAGGATGAAGAGTTTTCTTTGGTCCACAGACTGGCCGAGGATGAAGAGTTTGCTTTGGTCCACAGACTGGCCGAGGATGAAGAGCTTGCTTTGGTCCACAGACTGGCCGAGAATGAAGAGTTTGGTTTGGTAAAGAGACTGGCCGAGGATGAAGAGCATGCTTTGGTCCACAGACTGGCCGAGGATGAAGAGCTTGGTTTGGTAAAGAGACTGGCCGAGGATGAAGAGCTTGGTTTGGTCCACAGACTGGCCGAGGATGAAGAGTTTGGTTTGGTAAAGAGACTGGCCGAGGATGAAGAGTTTGGTCTGGTAAAGAGACTTGCCGAGGATGAAGAGTTTGCTTTGGTCCACAGGCTGGCCGAGGATGAAGAGTTTGCTTTGGTCCACAGGCTGGCCGAGGATGAAGAGTTTGGTTTGGTCCACAGGCTGGCCGAGGATGAAGAGTTTGGTTTGGTCCACAGGCTGGCCGAGGATGAAGAGTTTGGTTTGGTCCACAGGCTGGCCGAGGATGAAGAGTTTGGTTTGGTCCACAGGCTGGCCGAGGATGAAGAGTTTGGTTTGGTCCACAGGCTGGCCGAGGATGAAGAGTTTGCTTTGGTCCACAGGCTGGCCGAGGATGAAGAGTTTGCTTTGGTCCACAGGCTGGCCGAGGATGAAGAGTTTGCTTTGGTCCACAGGCTGGCCGAGGATGAAGAGTTTGCTTTGGTCCACAGGCTGGCCGAGGATGAAGAGTTTGCTTTGGTCCACAGGCTGGCCGAGGATGAAGAGTTTGCTTTGGTCCACAGGCTGGCCGAGGATGAAGAGTTTGCTTTGGTCCACAGGCTGGCCGAGGATGAAGAGTTTGGTTTGGTCCACAGGCTGGCCGAGGATGAAGAGTTTGCTTTGGTCCACAGGCTGGCCGAGGATGAAGAGTTTGGTTTGGTCCACAGGCTGGCCGAGGATGAAGAGTTTGGTTTGGTCCACAGGCTGGCCGAGGATGAAGAGTTTGGTTTGGTCCACAGGCTGGCCGAGGATGAAGAGTTTGCTTTGGTCGACAGGCTGGCCGAGGATGAAGAGTTTGCTTTGGTCCACAGGCTGGCCGAGGATGAAGAGTTTGGTTTGGTCCACAGGCTGGCCGAGGATGAAGAGTTTGGTTTGGTCCACAGGCTGGCCGAGGATGAAGAGTTTGGTTTGGTCCACAGGCTGGCCGAGGATGAAGAGTTTGGTTTGGTCCACAGGCTGGCCGAGGATGAAGAGTTTGGTTTGGTCCACAGGCTGGCCGAGGATGAAGAGTTTGGTTTGGTCCACAGGCTGGCCGAGGATGAAGAGTTTGGTTTGGTCCACAGGCTGGCCGAGGATGAAGAGTTTGGTTTGGTCCACAGGCTGGCCGAGGATGAAGAGTTTGGTTTGGTCCACAGGCTGGCCGAGGATGAAGAGTTTGGTCCACAGGCTGGCCGAGGATGAAGAGTTTGGTTTGGTCCACAGGCTGGCCGAGGATGAAGAGTTTGGTTTGGTCCACAGGCTGGCCGAGGATGAAGAGTTTGGTTTGGTCCACAGGCTGGCCGAGGATGAAGAGTTTGGTTTGGTCCACAGGCTGGCCGAGGATGAAGAGCTTGGTTTGGTCCACAGACTGGCCGAGGATGAAGAGCTTGGTTTGGTAAAGAGACTGGCCGAGGATGAAGAGCTTGGTTTGGTAAAGAGACTGGCCGAGGATGAAGAGCTTGGTTTGGTAAAGAGACTGGCCGAGGATGAAGAGTTTGCTTTGGTCCACAGACTGGCCGAGGATGAAGAGTTTGCTTTGGTCCACAGACTGGCCGAGGATGAAGAGTTTTCTTTGGTCCACAGACTGGCCGAGGATGAAGAGTTTGCTTTGGTCCACAGACTGGCCGAGGATGAAGAGCTTGCTTTGGTCCACAGACTGGCCGAGAATGAAGAGTTTGGTTTGGTAAAGAGACTGGCCGAGGATGAAGAGCATGCTTTGGTCCACAGACTGGCCGAGGATGAAGAGCTTGGTTTGGTAAAGAGACTGGCCGAGGATGAAGAGCTTGGTTTGGTCCACAGACTGGCCGAGGATGAAGAGTTTGGTTTGGTAAAGAGACTGGCCGAGGATGAAGAGTTTGGTCTGGTAAAGAGACTTGCCGAGGATGAAGAGTTTGCTTTGGTCCACAGGCTGGCCGAGGATGAAGAGTTTGCTTTGGTCCACAGGCTGGCCGAGGATGAAGAGTTTGGTTTGGTCCACAGGCTGGCCGAGGATGAAGAGTTTGGTTTGGTCCACAGGCTGGCCGAGGATGAAGAGTTTGGTTTGGTCCACAGGCTGGCCGAGGATGAAGAGTTTGGTTTGGTCCACAGGCTGGCCGAGGATGAAGAGTTTGGTTTGGTCCACAGGCTGGCCGAGGATGAAGAGTTTGGTTTGGTCCACAGGCTGGCCGAGGATGAAGAGTTTGCTTTGGTCCACAGGCTGGCCGAGGATGAAGAGTTTGCTTTGGTCCACAGGCTGGCCGAGGATGAAGAGTTTGCTTTGGTCCACAGGCTGGCCGAGGATGAAGAGTTTGCTTTGGTCCACAGGCTGGCCGAGGATGAAGAGTTTGCTTTGGTCCACAGGCTGGCCGAGGATGAAGAGTTTGCTTTGGTCCACAGGCTGGCCGAGGATGAAGAGTTTGCTTTGGTCCACAGGCTGGCCGAGGATGAAGAGTTTGGTTTGGTCCACAGGCTGGCCGAGGATGAAGAGTTTGCTTTGGTCCACAGGCTGGCCGAGGATGAAGAGTTTGGTTTGGTCCACAGGCTGGCCGAGGATGAAGAGTTTGGTTTGGTCCACAGGCTGGCCGAGGATGAAGAGTTTGGTTTGGTCCACAGGCTGGCCGAGGATGAAGAGTTTGCTTTGGTCGACAGGCTGGCCGAGGATGAAGAGTTTGCTTTGGTCCACAGGCTGGCCGAGGATGAAGAGTTTGGTTTGGTCCACAGGCTGGCCGAGGATGAAGAGTTTGGTTTGGTCCACAGGCTGGCCGAGGATGAAGAGTTTGGTTTGGTCCACAGGCTGGCCGAGGATGAAGAGTTTGGTTTGGTCCACAGGCTGGCCGAGGATGAAGAGTTTGGTTTGGTCCACAGGCTGGCCGAGGATGAAGAGTTTGGTTTGGTCCACAGGCTGGCCGAGGATGAAGAGTTTGGTTTGGTCCACAGGCTGGCCGAGGATGAAGAGTTTGGTTTGGTCCACAGGCTGGCCGAGGATGAAGAGTTTGGTTTGGTCCACAGGCTGGCCGAGGATGAAGAGTTTGGTCCACAGGCTGGCCGAGGATGAAGAGTTTGGTTTGGTCCACAGGCTGGCCGAGGATGAAGAGTTTGGTTTGGTCCACAGGCTGGCCGAGGATGAAGAGTTTGGTTTGGTCCACAGGCTGGCCGAGGATGAAGAGTTTGGTTTGGTCCACAGGCTGGCCGAGGATGAAGAGTTTGGTTTGGTTGGTTGGTTGGTTGATTAAATTTTAATGGCACAAAGTCCCCTTTGGGACATGCTGCGCCAAGACAGAGTTAAGAACTTCAACAAAACTTGGAATAAAAAAAAAATTGACAATAAGATCATAAAAACAAATTGATTAAAAGAAAAACAGTAATGGTGTATATAATTAAAACCATTTCTAAATGGACAAAAGACAATAGTTAAAAGACACAAAATTATTATAATTAAAATCATCTCTAAAATTTATGAAGTAATACATGTTAAAAAAAATGGACTAAGTAAAAGATGCCGTGTAAAAGACAAGTTTTAAGAAGTCAAAGAATTTAAAAACAAAGTAAAATTATTTTGGTAAAAACTCTTCAAAAACAGCATCATCATTATCTGTGCTCGAGTCAAAGGAATCAGATTCCATAGCCTCTTCAACATAACTTTGCAGCTGCTCGTGATCTTTGAAATTCGTGTAAGTTGGGCTATGACATGATTTCCTCTGTTTTTTCTTCACAGTCTTCCACTGTGAAGAACCCCGAATTGTCTTTCTCCCTTTCTGTATGCAAGTTTTATCACTCGGTTCTGCAGTTCGATTAGTATCAGAGTTCGGAGAATTAAATGCAGATGATACCGGGGTTTCTTCAGTCTCATGCTGGGTTGACTTTTTTATTTTACTTCCAGATTTCTGCGACTGACTAGTTGGGTACTCTATTTTAACAGGTTCAGATGATGGCGACCAAAGTTCTAGTTTTGGTGTAAGTTTTCCAGTAGTAGCAGAGGAGACATTACGAGTTTTTTTCTTTGAAGTGCTGGAAGATGGTGTCACAGGTGAATTATTTGGGGGAAATGAGGTTTCAGTCTGGGTGCAAATGTGTCTTACAGATTTTGATTGTTGCTTCAATAAACTGGAGTAGGAAACTCCGACGGATGGAGTTCTGGAGTCAACAAGTTTGCGAGCTTCTGGGTAGGAAAATTTTTGGGTAATTTTAACAGCAAGGATTTCTTTTTCACGAATCCAATTTGGACAAGAGCGAGAGTAGGCTGTATGGTCACCCTTACAGTTTACACAACGTTCAGAATTATTGCAAGATTTACTGTCGTGGCCGACTTCTGCACAACGTGCACAAGTAACAGAGCCACGACAGGTAGTGTTTGTATGGCCATAACGCTGGCATTTAAAGCAACGGAGAGGGTTAGGGATATAAGGGCGGACAGGACAACTTAAGTAGGCAGCTTTAATTCTAGTTGGTAAATTCGGGCTATTGAAAGTGAGAATAACATGCTTTGTAGGAAGCACTTGCCCATTACGACGGATTGTGATACGACGTGCATCTATGATATTTTGATCTTTTAAGTTCTCTAGAATTTCTTCCTTTGTAGAGAATAGAAGTTCTGGTTCAGATATGACACCACGGGTTGTATTTAAAGTTTGATGAGCTTGAACAGAAACAGAAAAAGAGCCTATTGTTGTACAATTCAAGAGGAGTTGAGATTGCTTGGCTGAAGAAACCTCTAACAACAAATCTCCAGACTGCATTTTTTTCAGCGAATAGCCATCTCCAAAAACTGACTGAAAGGTTTTACCAATGAGAAATGGTGAAGTTCTTTTAAATGAACTATCTGAAATACTGTCAGTACGTTTAATTATGAAAAAACGTGTGAATGAATTGTTTTGTACAACTTGTTGCTCTCCACATGGGAGAGAAATAGAAGGAAGTGAAGATTTTCCATCCATAATAGAAAATAAATACAATTCAGACCCCGGCCGCACCACCCACTACCGAGCCCAACAAGGGGATGCACATTCGTGCACCAGTGCTAACCAGGGCCTATACGGTCACAAGACAATCCTATGTCAGTCTCCACCCTTAACAAGATGACTAGTAATTGCCTGATCACTTGATCCCCAGCCAGTGACAGAAGTCAGCTGACCAGCCGATTGATGCATACGGGACCAATATGCACCTCCCGTCTACCTGAAGCAGAGGCCAAAGCAGTGTGTTGGTTTCCCTCAACTGCCAGGATCCCCCTTTCCAGGGACACGGGTCGCCACGTACGGCAAACACGTGGGTGGTTTACAATTCTCCATGAGTCGACATACAGAATGATATCGGCTCATAGAGAATTGCCCTCACCTCCGAGGAGGAAACCACAATGAGAGTGAAACAAAGAAGAAAGAAAGACAAGAGAAAAGAGGAAAAGGAAAAGAGAAAGATCGCTCAGGTGCCCGGGGTTGCGAAGCCCGTGAATACCTAAAGAAGGTATCCCCCTGGGGGAGAGTTTGGTTTGGTCCACAGGCTGGCCGAGGATGAAGAGTTTGCTTTGGTCCACAGGCTGGCCGAGGATGAAGAGTTTGCTTTGGTCCACAGGCTGGCCGAGGATGAAGAGTTTGCTTTGGTCCACAGGCTGGCCGAGGATGAAGAGTTTGCTTTGGTCCACAGGCTGGCCGAGGATGAAGAGTTTGCTTTGGTCCACAGGCTGGCCGAGGATGAAGAGTTTGCTTTGGTCCACAGGCTGGCCGAGGATGAAGAGTTTGCTTTGGTCCACAGGCTGGCCGAGGATGAAGAGTTTGCTTTGGTCCACAGGCTGGCCGAGGATGAAGAGTTTGCTTTGGTCCACAGGCTGGCCGAGGATGAAGAGTTTGGTTTGGTCCACAGGCTGGCCGAGGATGAAGAGTTTGGTTTGGTCCACAGGCTGGCCGAGGATGAAGAGTTTGGTTTGGTCCACAGGCTGGCCGAGGATGAAGAGTTTGGTTTGGTCCACAGGCTGGCCGAGGATGAAGAGTTTGGTTTGGTCCACAGGCTGGCCGAGGATGAAGAGTTTGGTTTGGTCCACAGGCTGGCCGAGGATGAAGAGTTTGGTTTGGTCCACAGGCTGGCCGAGGATGAAGAGTTTGGTTTGGTCCACAGGCTGGCCGAGGATGAAGAGTTTGGTTTGGTCCACAGGCTGGCCGAGGATGAAGAGTTTGGTTTGGTCCACAGGCTGGCCGAGGATGAAGAGTTTGGTTTGGTCCACAGGCTGGCCGAGGATGAAGAGTTTGGTTTGGTCCACAGGCTGGCCGAGGATGAAGAGTTTGGTTTGGTCCACAGGCTGGCCGAGGATGAAGAGTTTGGTTTGGTCCACAGGCTGGCCGAGGATGAAGAGTTTGGTTTGGTCCACAGGCTGGCCGAGGATGAAGAGTTTGGTTTGGTCCACAGGCTGGCCGAGGATGAAGAGTTTGGTTTGGTCCACAGGCTGGCCGAGGATGAAGAGTTTGGTTTGGTCCACAGGCTGGCCGAGGATGAAGAGTTTGGTTTGGTCCACAGGCTGGCCGAGGATGAAGAGTTTGGTTTGGTCCACAGGCTGGCCGAGGATGAAGAGTTTGGTTTGGTCCACAGGCTGGCCGAGGATGAAGAGTTTGGTTTGGTCCACAGGCTGGCCGAGGATGAAGAGTTTGGTTTGGTCCACAGGCTGGCCGAGGATGAAGAGTTTGGTTTGGTCCACAGGCTGGCCGAGGATGAAGAGTTTGGTTTGGTCCACAGGCTGGCCGAGGATGAAGAGTTTGGTTTGGTCCACAGGCTGGCCGAGGATGAAGAGTTTGGTTTGGTCCACAGGCTGGCCGAGGATGAAGAGTTTGGTTTGGTCCACAGGCTGGCCGAGGATGAAGAGTTTGGTTTGGTCCACAGGCTGGCCGAGGATGAAGAGTTTGGTTTGGTCCACAGGCTGGCCGAGGATGAAGAGTTTGGTTTGGTCCACAGGCTGGCCGAGGATGAAGAGTTTGGTTTGGTCCACAGGCTGGCCGAGGATGAAGAGTTTGGTTTGGTCCACAGGCTGGCCGAGGATGAAGAGTTTGGTTTGGTCCACAGGCTGGCCGAGGATGAAGAGTTTGGTTTGGTCCACAGGCTGGCCGAGGATGAAGAGTTTGGTTTGGTCCACAGGCTGGCCGAGGATGAAGAGTTTGGTTTTGTCCACAGGCTGGCCGAGGATGAAGAGTTTGGTTTGGTCCACAGGCTGGCCGAGGATGAAGAGTTTGGTTTTGTCCACAGGCTGGCCGAGGATGAAGAGTTTGGTTTGGTCCACAGGCTGGCCGAGGATGAAGAGTTTGGTTTGGTCCACAGGCTGGCCGAGGATGAAGAGCTTGGTTTGGTAAAGAGACTGGCCGAGGATGAAGAGCTTGGTTTGGTAAAGAGACTGGCCGAGGATGAAGAGCTTGGTTTGGTAAAGAGACTGGCCGAGGATGAAGAGCTTGGTTTGGTAAAGAGACTGGCCGAGGATGAAGAGCTTGGTTTGGTCCACAGGCTGGCCGAGGATGAAGAGTTTGGTTTGGTCCACAGGCTGGCCGAGGATGAAGAGCTTGGTTTGGTAAAGAGACTGGCCGAGGATGAAGAGCTTGGTTTGGTAAAGAGACTGGCCGAGGATGAAGAGCTTGGTTTGGTAAAGAGACTGGCCGAGGATGAAGAGCTTGGTTTGGTAAAGAGACTGGCCGAGGATGAAGAGTTTGGTTTGGTCCACAGGCTGGCCGAGGATGAATGAGCTTGGGTTTGGTCCACAGGCTGGCCGAGGATGAAGAGTTTGGTTTGGTCCACAGGCTGGCCGAGGATGAAGAGTTTGGTTTGGTCCACAGGCTGGCCGAGGATGAAGAGTTTGGTTTGGTCCACAGGCTGGCCGAGGATGAAGAGTTTGGTTTGGTCCACAGGCTGGCCGAGGATGAAGAGTTTGGTTTGGTCCACAGGCTGGCCGAGGATGAAGAGTTTGGTTTGGTCCACAGGCTGGCCGAGGATGAAGAGTTTGGTTTGGTCCACAGGCTGGCCGAGGATGAAGAGTTTGGTTTGGTCCACAGGCTGGCCGAGGATGAAGAGTTTGGTTTGGTCCACAGGCTGGCCGAGGATGAAGAGTTTGGTTTGGTCCACAGGCTGGCCGAGGATGAAGAGTTTGGTTTGGTCCACAGGCTGGCCGAGGATGAAGAGTTTGGTTTGGTCCACAGGCTGGCCGAGGATGAAGAGTTTGGTTTGGTCCACAGGCTGGCCGAGGATGAAGAGTTTGGTTTGGTCCACAGGCTGGCCGAGGATGAAGAGTTTGGTTTGGTCCACAGGCTGGCCGAGGATGAAGAGTTTGGTTTGGTCCACAGGCTGGCCGAGGATGAAGAGTTTGGTTTGGTCCACAGGCTGGCCGAGGATGAAGAGTTTGGTTTGGTCCACAGGCTGGCCGAGGATGAAGAGTTTGGTTTGGTCCACAGGCTGGCCGAGGATGAAGAGTTTGGTTTGGTCCACAGGCTGGCCGAGGATGAAGAGTTTGGTTTGGTCCACAGGCTGGCCGAGGATGAAGAGTTTGGTTTGGTCCACAGGCTGGCCGAGGATGAAGAGCTTGGTTTGGTAAAGAGACTGGCCGAGGATGAAGAGCTTGGTTTGGTAAAGAGACTGGCCGAGGATGAAGAGCTTGGTTTGGTAAAGAGACTGGCCGAGGATGAAGGAAGAGTTGGTTGTAAGGACTGGCCGAGGATGAAGAGCTTGTTGGTTAAAGAGACTGGCCGAGGATGAAGAGCTTGGTTGGTACAGAGACGGGCCGTAGGATTGAAGAGCTTGGGTTTGGTAAAGAGACTGGCCGAGGATGAAGAGCTTGTTGGTCAACAGACTGGCCGAGGATGAAGAGTTTGGTTTGGTAAAGAGACTGGCCGAGGATGAAGAGTTTGGTTTGGTACAAAACTTGGCCGAGGATGAAGAGTTTGCTTTGGGTCCACAGGCTGGCCGAGGATGAAGAGTTTGGTTTGGTCCAGAGACTGGCCGAGGATGAAGAGTTTGGTTTGGTCCACAGGCTGGCCGAGGATGAAGAGTTTGGTTTGGTCCACAGGCTGGCCGAGGATGAAGAGTTTGGTTTGGTCCACAGGCTGGCCGAGGATGAAGAGTTTGGTTTGGTCCACAGCTGGCCGAGGATGAAGAGTTTGGTTTGGTCCACAGGCTGGGCCGAGGATGAAGAGTTTGGTTTGGTCCACAGGCTGGCCGAGGATGAAGAGTTTGGTTTGGTCCACAGGCTGGCCGAGGATGAAGAGTTTGGTTTGGTCCACAGGCTGGCCGAGGATGAAGAGTTTGGTTTGGTCCACAGGCTGGCCGAGGATGAAGAGTTTGGTTTGGTCCACAGGCTGGCCGAGGATGAAGAGTTTGGTTTGGTCCACAGGCTGGCCGAGGATGAAGAGTTTGGTTTGGTCCACAGGCTGGCCGAGGATGAAGAGTTTGGTTTGGTCCACAGGCTGGCCGAGGATGAAGAGTTTGGTTTGGTCCACAGGCTGGCCGAGGATGAAGAGTTTGGTTTGGTCCACAGGCTGGCCGAGGATGAAGAGTTTGGTTTGGTCCACAGGCTGGCCGAGGATGAAGAGTTTGGTTTGGTCCACAGGCTGGCCGAGGATGAAGAGTTTGGTTTGGTCCACAGGCTGGCCGAGGATGAAGAGTTTGGTTTGGTCCACAGGCTGGCCGAGGATGAAGAGTTTGGTTTGGTCCACAGGCTGGCCGAGGATGAAGAGTTTGGTTTGGTCCACAGGCTGGCCGAGGATGAAGAGTTTGGTTTGGTCCACAGGCTGGCCGAGGATGAAGAGTTTGGTTTGGTCCACAGGCTGGCCGAGGATGAAGAGTTTGGTTTGGTCCACAGGCTGGCCGAGGATGAAGAGTTTGGTTTGGTCCACAGGCTGGCCGAGGATGAAGGGTTTGGTTTGGTCCACAGGCTGGCCGAGGATGAAGGGTTTGGTTTGGTCCACAGGCTGGCCGAGGATGAAGAGTTTGGTTTGGTCCACAGGCTGGCCGAGGATGAAGAGTTTGGTTTGGTCCACAGGCTGGCCGAGGATGAAGAGTTTGGTTTGGTCCACAGGCTGGCCGAGGATGAAGAGTTTGGTTTGGTCCACAGGCTGGCCGAGGATGAAGAGTTTGGTTTGGTCCACAGGCTGGCCGAGGATGAAGGGTTTGGTTTGGTCCACAGGCTGGCCGAGGATGAAGGGTTTGGTTTGGTCCACAGGCTGGCCGAGGATGAAGGGTTTGGTTTGGTCCACAGGCTGGCCGAGGATGAAGGGTTTGGTTTGGTCCACAGGCTGGCCGAGGATGAAGGGTTTGGTTTGGTCCACAGGCTGGCCGAGGATGAAGGGTTTGGTTTGGTCCACAGGCTGGCCGAGGATGAAGGGTTTGGTTTGGTCCACAGGCTGGCCGAGGATGAAGGGTTTGGTTTGGTCCACAGGCTGGCCGAGGATGAAGGAGTTTGGTTTGGTCCACAGGCTGGCCGAGGATGAAGAGTTTGGTTTGGTCCACAGGCTGGCCGAGGATGAAGAGTTTGGTTTGGTCCACAGGCTGGCCGAGGATGAAGAGGTTTGGTTTGGTCCACAGGCTGGCCGAGGATGAAGAGTTTGGTTTGGTCCACAGGCTGGCCGAGGATGAAGAGTTTGGTTTGGTCCACAGGCTGGCCGAGGATGAAGAGTTTGGTTTGGTCCACAGGCTGGCCGAGGATGAAGAGTTTGGTTTGGTCCACAGGCTGGCCGAGGATGAAGAGTTTGGTTTGGTCCACAGGCTGGCCGAGGATGAAGAGTTTGGTTTGGTCCACAGGCTGGCCGAGGATGAAGAGTTTGGTTTGGTCCACAGGCTGGCCGAGGATGAAGAGTTTGGTTTGGTCCACAGGCTGGCCGAGGATGAAGAGTTTGGTTTGGTCCACAGGCTGGCCGAGGATGAAGAGTTTGGTTTGGTCCACAGGCTGGCCGAGGATGAAGAGTTTGGTTTGGTCCACAGGCTGGCCGAGGATGAAGAGTTTGGTTTGGTCCACAGGCTGGCCGAGGATGAAGAGTTTGGTTTGGTCCACAGGCTGGCCGAGGATGAAGAGTTTGGTTTGGTCCACAGGCTGGCCGAGGATGAAGAGTTTGGTTTGGTCCACAGGCTGGCCGAGGATGAAGAGTTTGGTTTGGTCCACAGGCTGGCCGAGGATGAAGAGTTTGGTTTGGTCCACAGGCTGGCCGAGGATGAAGAGTTTGGTTTGGTCCACAGGCTGGCCGAGGATGAAGAGTTTGGTTTGGTCCACAGGCTGGCCGAGGATGAAGAGTTTGGTTTGGTCCACAGGCTGGCCGAGGATGAAGAGTTTGGTTTGGTCCACAGGCTGGCCGAGGATGAAGAGTTTGGTTTGGTCCACAGGCTGGCCGAGGATGAAGAGTTTGGTTTGGTCCACAGGCTGGCCGAGGATGAAGAGTTTGGTTTGGTCCACAGGCTGGCCGAGGATGAAGAGTTTGGTTTGGTCCACAGGCTGGCCGAGGATGAAGAGTTTGGTTTGGTCCACAGGCTGGCCGAGGATGAAGAGTTTGGTTTGGTCCACAGGCTGGCCGAGGATGAAGAGTTTGGTTTGGTCCACAGGCTGGCCGAGGATGAAGAGTTTGGTTTGGTCCACAGGCTGGCCGAGGATGAAGAGTTTGGTTTGGTCCACAGGCTGGCCGAGGATGAAGAGTTTGGTTTGGTCCACAGGCTGGCCGAGGATGAAGAGTTTGGTTTGGTCCACAGGCTGGCCGAGGATGAAGAGTTTGGTTTGGTCCACAGGCTGGCCGAGGATGAAGAGTTTGGTTTGGTCCACAGGCTGGCCGAGGATGAAGAGTTTGGTTTGGTCCACAGGCTGGCCGAGGATGAAGAGTTTGGTTTGGTCCACAGGCTGGCCGAGGATGAAGAGTTTGGTTTGGTCCACAGGCTGGCCGAGGATGAAGAGTTTGGTTTGGTCCACAGGCTGGCCGAGGATGAAGAGTTTGGTTTGGTCCACAGGCTGGCCGAGGATGAAGAGTTTGGTTTGGTCCACAGGCTGGCCGAGGATGAAGAGTTTGGTTTGGTCCACAGGCTGGCCGAGGATGAAGAGTTTGGTTTGGTCCACAGGCTGGCCGAGGATGAAGAGTTTGGTTTGGTCCACAGGCTGGCCGAGGATGAAGAGTTTGGTTTGGTCCACAGGCTGGCCGAGGATGAAGAGTTTGGTTTGGTCCACAGGCTGGCCGAGGATGAAGAGTTTGGTTTGGTCCACAGGCTGGCCGAGGATGAAGAGTTTGGTTTGGTCCACAGGCTGGCCGAGGATGAAGAGTTTGGTTTGGTCCACAGGCTGGCCGAGGATGAAGAGTTTGGTTTGGTCCACAGGCTGGCCGAGGATGAAGAGTTTGGTTTGGTCCACAGGCTGGCCGAGGATGAAGAGTTTGGTTTGGTCCACAGGCTGGCCGAGGATGAAGAGTTTGGTTTGGTCCACAGGCTGGCCGAGGATGAAGAGTTTGGTTTGTCCACAGGCTGGCCGAGGATGAAGAGTTTGCTTTGGTCCACAGGCTGGCCGAGGATGAAGAGTTTGCTTTGGTCCACAGGCTGGCCGAGGATGAAGAGTTTGCTTTGGTCCACAGGCTGGCCGAGGATGAAGAGTTTGGTTTGGTCCACAGGCTGGCCGAGGATGAAGAGTTTGGTTTGGTCCACAGGCTGGCCGAGGATGAAGAGTTTGGTTTGGTCCACAGGCTGGCCGAGGATGAAGAGCTTGGTTTGGTAAAGAGACTGGCCGAGGATGAAGAGCTTGGTTTGGTCCACAGGCTGGCCGAGGATGAAGAGCTTGGTTTGGTAAAGAGACTGGCCGAGGATGAAGAGATTGCTTTGGTCCACAGACTGGCCGAGGATGAAGAGTTTGCTTTGGTCCACAGACTGGCCGAGGATGAAGAGTTTTCTTTGGTCCACAGACTGGCCGAGGATGAAGAGTTTGCTTTGGTCCACAGACTGGCCGAGGATGAAGAGCTTGCTTTGGTCCACAGACTGGCCGAGAATGAAGAGTTTGGTTTGGTAAAGAGACTGGCCGAGGATGAAGAGCATGCTTTGGTCCACAGACTGGCCGAGGATGAAGAGCATGCTTTGGTCCACAGACTGGCCGAGGATGAAGAGCTTGGTTTGGTAAAGAGACTGGCCGAGGATGAAGAGCTTGGTTTGGTCCACAGACTGGCCGAGGATGAAGAGTTTGGTTTGGTAAAGAGACTGGCCGAGGATGAAGAGTTTGGTTTGGTAAAGAGACTTGCCGAGGATGAAGAGTTTGCTTTGGTCCACAGGCTGGCCGAGGATGAAGAGTTTGCTTTGGTCCACAGGCTGGCCGAGGATGAAGAGTTTGGTTTGGTCCACAGGCTGGCCGAGGATGAAGAGTTTGGTTTGGTCCACAGGCTGGCCGAGGATGAAGAGTTTGGTTTGGTCCACAGGCTGGCCGAGGATGAAGAGTTTGGTTTGGTCCACAGGCTGGCCGAGGATGAAGAGTTTGGTTTGGTCCACAGGCTGGCCGAGGATGAAGAGTTTGGTTTGGTCCACAGGCTGGCCGAGGATGAAGAGTTTGGTTTGGTCCACAGGCTGGCCGAGGATGAAGAGTTTGGTTTGGTCCACAGGCTGGCCGAGGATGAAGAGTTTGGTTTGGTCCACAGGCTGGCCGAGGATGAAGAGTTTGGTTTGGTCCACAGGCTGGCCGAGGATGAAGAGTTTGGTTTGGTCCACAGGCTGGCCGAGGATGAAGAGTTTGGTTTGGTCCACAGGCTGGCCGAGGATGAAGAGTTTGGTTTGGTCCACAGGCTGGCCGAGGATGAAGAGTTTGGTTTGGTCCACAGGCTGGCCGAGGATGAAGAGTTTGGTTTGGTCCACAGGCTGGCCGAGGATGAAGAGTTTGGTTTGGTCCACAGGCTGGCCGAGGATGAAGAGTTTGGTTTGGTCCACAGGCTGGCCGAGGATGAAGAGTTTGGTTTGGTCCACAGGCTGGCCGAGGATGAAGAGTTTGGTTTGGTCCACAGGCTGGCCGAGGATGAAGAGTTTGGTTTGGTCCTCAGGCTGGCCGAGGATGAAGAGTTTGGTTTGGTCCTCAGGCTGGCCGAGGATGAAGAGTTTGGTTTGGTCCACAGGCTGGCCGAGGATGAAGAGTTTGGTTTGGTCCACAGGCTGGCCGAGGATGAAGAGTTTGGTTTGGTCCACAGGCTGGCCGAGGATGAAGAGTTTGGTTTGGTCCACAGGCTGGCCGAGGATGAAGAGTTTGGTTTGGTCCACAGGCTGGCCGAGGATGAAGAGTTTGGTTTGGTCCACAGGCTGGCCGAGGATGAAGAGTTTGGTTTGGTCCACAGGCTGGCCGAGGATGAAGAGTTTGGTTTGGTCCACAGGCTGGCCGAGGATGAAGAGTTTGGTTTGGTCCACAGGCTGGCCGAGGATGAAGAGTTTGGTTTGGTCCACAGGCTGGCCGAGGATGAAGAGTTTGGTTTGGTCCACAGGCTGGCCGAGGATGAAGAGTTTGGTTTGGTCCACAGGCTGGCCGAGGATGAAGAGTTTGGTTTGGTCCACAGGCTGGCCGAGGATGAAGAGTTTGGTTTGGTCCACAGGCTGGCCGAGGATGAAGAGTTTGGTTTGGTCCACAGGCTGGCCGAGGATGAAGAGTTTGGTTTGGTCCACAGGCTGGCCGAGGATGAAGAGTTTGGTTTGGTCCACAGGCTGGCCGAGGATGAAGAGTTTGGTTTGGTCCACAGGCTGGCCGAGGATGAAGAGTTTGGTTTGGTCCACAGGCTGGCCGAGGATGAAGAGTTTGGTTTGGTCCACAGGCTGGCCGAGGATGAAGAGTTTGGTTTGGTCCACAGGCTGGCCGAGGATGAAGAGTTTGGTTTGGTCCACAGGCTGGCCGAGGATGAAGAGTTTGGTTTGGTCCACAGGCTGGCCGAGGATGAAGAGTTTGGTTTGGTCCACAGGCTGGCCGAGGATGAAGAGTTTGGTTTGGTCCACAGGCTGGCCGAGGATGAAGAGTTTGGTTTGGTCCACAGGCTGGCCGAGGATGAAGAGTTTGGTTTGGTCCACAGGCTGGCCGAGGATGAAGAGTTTGGTTTGGTCCACAGGCTGGCCGAGGATGAAGAGTTTGGTTTGGTCCACAGGCTGGCCGAGGATGAAGAGTTTGGTTTGGTCCACAGACTGGCCGAGGATGAAGAGTTTGGTTTGGTCCACAGGCTGGCCGAGGATGAAGAGTTTGGTTTGGTCCACAGGCTGGCCGAGGATGAAGAGTTTGGTTTGGTCCACAGGCTGGCCGAGGATGAAGAGTTTGGTTTGGTCCACAGACTGGCCGAGGATGAAGAGTTTGGTTTGGTCCACAGGCTGGCCGAGGATGAAGAGTTTGGTTTGGTCCACAGGCTGGCCGAGGATGAAGAGTTTGGTTTGGTCCACAGGCTGGCCGAGGATGAAGAGTTTGGTTTGGTCCACAGGCTGGCCGAGGATGAAGAGTTTGGTTTGGTCCACAGGCTGGCCGAGGATGAAGAGTTTGGTTTGTCCACAGGCTGGCCGAGGATGAAGAGTTTGGTTTGGTCCACAGGCTGGCCGAGGATGAAGAGTTTGGTTTGGTCCACAGGCTGGCCGAGGATGAAGAGTTTGGTTTGGTCCACAGACTGGCCGAGGATGAAGAGTTTGGTTTGGTCCACAGGCTGGCCGAGGATGAAGAGTTTGGTTTGGTCCACAGACTGGCCGAGGATGAAGAGTTTGGTTTGGTCCACAGACTGGCCGAGGATGAAGAGTTTGGTTTGGTCCACAGGCTGGCCGAGGATGAAGAGTTTGGTTTGGTCCACAGACTGGCCGAGGATGAAGAGTTTGGTTTGGTCCACAGACTGGCCGAGGATGAAGAGTTTGGTTTGGTCCACAGACTGGCCGAGGATGAAGAGTTTGGTTTGGTCCACAGACTGGCCGAGGATGAAGAGTTTGGTTTGGTCCACAGACTGGCCGAGGATGAAGAGTTTGGTTTGGTCCACAGACTGGCCGAGGATGAAGAGTTTGGTTTGGTCCACAGACTGGCCGAGGATGAAGAGCTTGGTTTGGTCCACAGACTGGCCGAGGATGAAGAGCTTGGTTTGGTCCACAGACTGGCCGAGGATGAAGAGCTTGGTTTGGTAAAGAGACTGGCCGAGGATGAAGAGCTTGGTTTGGTCCACAGGCTGGCCGAGGATGAAGAGCTTGGTTTGGTAAAGAGACTGGCCGAGGATGAAGAGCTTGGTTTGGTCCACAGACTGGCCGAGGATGAAGAGTTTGGTTTGGTAAAGAGACTGGCCGAGGATGAAGAGTTTGGTTTGGTAAAGAGACTTGCCGAGGATGAAGAGTTTGCTTTGGTCCACAGGCTGGCCGAGGATGAAGAGTTTGCTTTGGTCCACAGGCTGGCCGAGGATGAAGAGTTTGGTTTGGTCCACAGGCTGGCCGAGGATGAAGAGTTTGGTTTGGTCCACAGGCTGGCCGAGGATGAAGAGTTTGGTTTGGTCCACAGGCTGGCCGAGGATGAAGAGTTTGGTTTGGTCCACAGGCTGGCCGAGGATGAAGAGCTTGGTTTGGTAAAGAGACTGGCCGAGGATGAAGAGCTTGGTTTGGTCCACAGGCTGGCCGAGGATGAAGAGCTTGGTTTGGTAAAGAGACTGGCCGAGGATGAAGAGATTGCTTTGGTCCACAGACTGGCCGAGGATGAAGAGTTTGCTTTGGTCCACAGACTGGCCGAGGATGAAGAGTTTTCTTTGGTCCACAGACTGGCCGAGGATGAAGAGTTTGCTTTGGTCCACAGACTGGCCGAGGATGAAGAGCTTGCTTTGGTCCACAGACTGGCCGAGAATGAAGAGTTTGGTTTGGTAAAGAGACTGGCCGAGGATGAAGAGCATGCTTTGGTCCACAGACTGGCCGAGGATGAAGAGCATGCTTTGGTCCACAGACTGGCCGAGGATGAAGAGCTTGGTTTGGTAAAGAGACTGGCCGAGGATGAAGAGCTTGGTTTGGTCCACAGACTGGCCGAGGATGAAGAGTTTGGTTTGGTAAAGAGACTGGCCGAGGATGAAGAGTTTGGTTTGGTAAAGAGACTTGCCGAGGATGAAGAGTTTGCTTTGGTCCACAGGCTGGCCGAGGATGAAGAGTTTGCTTTGGTCCACAGGCTGGCCGAGGATGAAGAGTTTGGTTTGGTCCACAGGCTGGCCGAGGATGAAGAGTTTGGTTTGGTCCACAGGCTGGCCGAGGATGAAGAGTTTGGTTTGGTCCACAGGCTGGCCGAGGATGAAGAGTTTGGTTTGGTCCACAGGCTGGCCGAGGATGAAGAGTTTGGTTTGGTCCACAGGCTGGCCGAGGATGAAGAGTTTGGTTTGGTCCACAGGCTGGCCGAGGATGAAGAGTTTGGTTTGGTCCACAGGCTGGCCGAGGATGAAGAGTTTGGTTTGGTCCACAGGCTGGCCGAGGATGAAGAGTTTGGTTTGGTCCACAGGCTGGCCGAGGATGAAGAGTTTGGTTTGGTCCACAGGCTGGCCGAGGATGAAGAGTTTGGTTTGGTCCACAGGCTGGCCGAGGATGAAGAGTTTGGTTTGGTCCACAGGCTGGCCGAGGATGAAGAGTTTGGTTTGGTCCACAGGCTGGCCGAGGATGAAGAGTTTGGTTTGGTCCACAGGCTGGCCGAGGATGAAGAGTTTGGTTTGGTCCACAGGCTGGCCGAGGATGAAGAGTTTGGTTTGGTCCACAGGCTGGCCGAGGATGAAGAGTTTGGTTTGGTCCACAGGCTGGCCGAGGATGAAGAGTTTGGTTTGGTCCACAGGCTGGCCGAGGATGAAGAGTTTGGTTTGGTCCACAGGCTGGCCGAGGATGAAGAGTTTGGTTTGGTCCACAGGCTGGCCGAGGATGAAGAGTTTGGTTTGGTCCACAGGCTGGCCGAGGATGAAGAGTTTGGTTTGGTCCACAGGCTGGCCGAGGATGAAGAGTTTGGTTTGGTCCACAGGCTGGCCGAGGATGAAGAGTTTGGTTTGGTCCACAGGCTGGCCGAGGATGAAGAGTTTGGTTTGGTCCTCAGGCTGGCCGAGGATGAAGAGTTTGGTTTGGTCCACAGGCTGGCCGAGGATGAAGAGTTTGGTTTGGTCCACAGGCTGGCCGAGGATGAAGAGTTTGGTTTGGTCCACAGGCTGGCCGAGGATGAAGAGTTTGGTTTGGTCCACAGGCTGGCCGAGGATGAAGAGTTTGGTTTGGTCCACAGGCTGGCCGAGGATGAAGAGTTTGGTTTGGTCCACAGGCTGGCCGAGGATGAAGAGTTTGGTTTGGTCCACAGGCTGGCCGAGGATGAAGAGTTTGGTTTGGTCCACAGGCTGGCCGAGGATGAAGAGTTTGGTTTGGTCCACAGGCTGGCCGAGGATGAAGAGTTTGGTTTGGTCCACAGGCTGGCCGAGGATGAAGAGTTTGGTTTGGTCCACAGGCTGGCCGAGGATGAAGAGTTTGGTTTGGTCCACAGGCTGGCCGAGGATGAAGAGTTTGGTTTGGTCCACAGGCTGGCCGAGGATGAAGAGTTTGGTTTGGTCCACAGGCTGGCCGAGGATGAAGAGTTTGGTTTGGTCCACAGGCTGGCCGAGGATGAAGAGTTTGGTTTGGTCCACAGGCTGGCCGAGGATGAAGAGTTTGGTTTGGTCCACAGGCTGGCCGAGGATGAAGAGTTTGGTTTGGTCCACAGGCTGGCCGAGGATGAAGAGTTTGGTTTGGTCCACAGGCTGGCCGAGGATGAAGAGTTTGGTTTGGTCCACAGGCTGGCCGAGGATGAAGAGTTTGGTTTGGTCCACAGGCTGGCCGAGGATGAAGAGTTTGGTTTGGTCCACAGGCTGGCCGAGGATGAAGAGTTTGGTTTGGTCCACAGGCTGGCCGAGGATGAAGAGTTTGGTTTGGTCCACAGGCTGGCCGAGGATGAAGAGTTTGGTTTGGTCCACAGGCTGGCCGAGGATGAAGAGTTTGGTTTGGTCCACAGGCTGGCCGAGGATGAAGAGTTTGGTTTGGTCCACAGGCTGGCCGAGGATGAAGAGTTTGGTTTGGTCCACAGGCTGGCCGAGGATGAAGAGTTTGGTTTGGTCCACAGGCTGGCCGAGGATGAAGAGTTTGGTTTGGTCCACAGGCTGGCCGAGGATGAAGAGTTTGGTTTGGTCCACAGACTGGCCGAGGATGAAGAGTTTGGTTTGGTCCACAGGCTGGCCGAGGATGAAGAGTTTGGTTTGGTCCACAGGCTGGCCGAGGATGAAGAGTTTGGTTTGGTCCACAGGCTGGCCGAGGATGAAGAGTTTGGTTTGGTCCACAGACTGGCCGAGGATGAAGAGTTTGGTTTGGTCCACAGGCTGGCCGAGGATGAAGAGTTTGGTTTGGTCCACAGGCTGGCCGAGGATGAAGAGTTTGGTTTGGTCCACAGGCTGGCCGAGGATGAAGAGTTTGGTTTGGTCCACAGGCTGGCCGAGGATGAAGAGTTTGGTTTGGTCCACAGGCTGGCCGAGGATGAAGAGTTTGGTTTGTCCACAGGCTGGCCGAGGATGAAGAGTTTGGTTTGGTCCACAGGCTGGCCGAGGATGAAGAGTTTGGTTTGGTCCACAGGCTGGCCGAGGATGAAGAGTTTGGTTTGGTCCACAGACTGGCCGAGGATGAAGAGTTTGGTTTGGTCCACAGGCTGGCCGAGGATGAAGAGTTTGGTTTGGTCCACAGACTGGCCGAGGATGAAGAGTTTGGTTTGGTCCACAGGCTGGCCGAGGATGAAGAGTTTGGTTTGGTCCACAGGCTGGCCGAGGATGAAGAGTTTGGTTTGGTCCACAGACTGGCCGAGGATGAAGAGTTTGGTTTGGTCCACAGACTGGCCGAGGATGAAGAGTTTGGTTTGGTCCACAGACTGGCCGAGGATGAAGAGTTTGGTTTGGTCCACAGACTGGCCGAGGATGAAGAGTTTGGTTTGGTCCACAGACTGGCCGAGGATGAAGAGTTTGGTTTGGTCCACAGACTGGCCGAGGATGAAGAGTTTGGTTTGGTCCACAGACTGGCCGAGGATGAAGAGCTTGGTTTGGTCCACAGACTGGCCGAGGATGAAGAGCTTGGTTTGGTCCACAGACTGGCCGAGGATGAAGAGCTTGGTTTGGTAAAGAGACTGGCCGAGGATGAAGAGCTTGGTTTGGTCCACAGGCTGGCCGAGGATGAAGAGCTTGGTTTGGTAAAGAGACTGGCCGAGGATGAAGAGCTTGGTTTGGTCCACAGACTGGCCGAGGATGAAGAGTTTGGTTTGGTAAAGAGACTGGCCGAGGATGAAGAGTTTGGTTTGGTAAAGAGACTTGCCGAGGATGAAGAGTTTGCTTTGGTCCACAGGCTGGCCGAGGATGAAGAGTTTGCTTTGGTCCACAGGCTGGCCGAGGATGAAGAGTTTGGTTTGGTCCACAGGCTGGCCGAGGATGAAGAGTTTGGTTTGGTCCACAGGCTGGCCGAGGATGAAGAGTTTGGTTTGGTCCACAGGCTGGCCGAGGATGAAGAGTTTGGTTTGGTCCACAGGCTGGCCGAGGATGAAGAGTTTGGTTTGGTCCACAGGCTGGCCGAGGATGAAGAGTTTGGTTTGGTCCACAGGCTGGCCGAGGATGAAGAGTTTGGTTTGGTCCACAGGCTGGCCGAGGATGAAGAGTTTGGTTTGGTCCACAGGCTGGCCGAGGATGAAGAGTTTGGTTTGGTCCACAGGCTGGCCGAGGATGAAGAGTTTGGTTTGGTCCACAGGCTGGCCGAGGATGAAGAGTTTGGTTTGGTCCACAGGCTGGCCGAGGATGAAGAGTTTGGTTTGGTCCACAGGCTGGCCGAGGATGAAGAGTTTGGTTTGGTCCACAGGCTGGCCGAGGATGAAGAGTTTGGTTTGGTCCACAGGCTGGCCGAGGATGAAGAGTTTGGTTTGGTCCACAGGCTGGCCGAGGATGAAGAGTTTGGTTTGGTCCACAGGCTGGCCGAGGATGAAGAGTTTGGTTTGGTCCACAGGCTGGCCGAGGATGAAGAGTTTGGTTTGGTCCACAGGCTGGCCGAGGATGAAGAGTTTGGTTTGGTCCACAGGCTGGCCGAGGATGAAGAGTTTGGTTTGGTCCACAGGCTGGCCGAGGATGAAGAGTTTGGTTTGGTCCACAGGCTGGCCGAGGATGAAGAGTTTGGTTTGGTCCACAGGCTGGCCGAGGATGAAGAGTTTGGTTTGGTCCACAGGCTGGCCGAGGATGAAGAGTTTGGTTTGGTCCACAGGCTGGCCGAGGATGAAGAGTTTGGTTTGGTCCACAGGCTGGCCGAGGATGAAGAGTTTGGTTTGGTCCACAGGCTGGCCGAGGATGAAGAGTTTGGTTTGGTCCACAGGCTGGCCGAGGATGAAGAGTTTGGTTTGGTCCACAGGCTGGCCGAGGATGAAGAGTTTGGTTTGTCCACAGGCTGGCCGAGGATGAAGAGTTTGGTTTGGTCCACAGGCTGGCCGAGGATGAAGAGTTTGGTTTGGTCCACAGGCTGGCCGAGGATGAAGAGTTTGGTTTGGTCCACAGGCTGGCCGAGGATGAAGAGTTTGGTTTGGTCCACAGGCTGGCCGAGGATGAAGAGTTTGGTTTGGTCCACAGGCTGGCCGAGGATGAAGAGTTTGGTTTGGTCCACAGACTGGCCGAGGATGAAGAGTTTGGTTTGGTCCACAGGCTGGCCGAGGATGAAGAGTTTGGTTTGGTCCACAGACTGGCCGAGGATGAAGAGTTTGGTTTGGTCCACAGACTGGCCGAGGATGAAGAGTTTGGTTTGGTCCACAGACTGGCCGAGGATGAAGAGTTTGGTTTGGTCCACAGACTGGCCGAGGATGAAGAGTTTGGTTTGGTCCACAGACTGGCCGAGGATGAAGAGTTTGGTTTGGTCCACAGACTGGCCGAGGATGAAGAGTTTGGTTTGGTCCACAGACTGGCCGAGGATGAAGAGCTTGGTTTGGTCCACAGACTGGCCGAGGATGAAGAGCTTGGTTTGGTCCACAGACTGGCCGAGGATGAAGAGCTTGGTTTGGTAAAGAGACTGGCCGAGGATGAAGAGCTTGGTTTGGTCCACAGGCTGGCCGAGGATGAAGAGCTTGGTTTGGTAAAGAGACTGGCCGAGGATGAAGAGCTTGGTTTGGTCCACAGACTGGCCGAGGATGAAGAGTTTGGTTTGGTAAAGAGACTGGCCGAGGATGAAGAGTTTGGTTTGGTAAAGAGACTTGCCGAGGATGAAGAGTTTGCTTTGGTCCACAGGCTGGCCGAGGATGAAGAGTTTGGTTTGGTCCACAGGCTGGCCGAGGATGAAGAGTTTGGTTTGGTCCACAGGCTGGCCGAGGATGAAGAGTTTGGTTTGGTCCACAGGCTGGCCGAGGATGAAGAGTTTGGTTTGGTCCACAGGCTGGCCGAGGATGAAGAGTTTGGTTTGGTCCACAGGCTGGCCGAGGATGAAGAGTTTGGTTTGGTCCACAGGCTGGCCGAGGATGAAGAGTTTGGTTTGGTCCACAGGCTGGCCGAGGATGAAGAGTTTGGTTTGGTCCACAGGCTGGCCGAGGATGAAGAGTTTGGTTTGGTCCACAGGCTGGCCGAGGATGAAGAGTTTGGTTTGGTCCACAGGCTGGCCGAGGATGAAGAGTTTGGTTTGGTCCACAGGCTGGCCGAGGATGAAGAGTTTGGTTTGGTCCACAGGCTGGCCGAGGATGAAGAGTTTGGTTTGGTCCACAGGCTGGCCGAGGATGAAGAGTTTGGTTTGGTCCACAGGCTGGCCGAGGATGAAGAGTTTGGTTTGGTCCACAGGCTGGCCGAGGATGAAGAGTTTGGTTTGGTCCACAGGCTGGCCGAGGATGAAGAGTTTGGTTTGGTCCACAGGCTGGCCGAGGATGAAGAGTTTGGTTTGGTCCACAGGCTGGCCGAGGATGAAGAGTTTGGTTTGGTCCACAGGCTGGCCGAGGATGAAGAGTTTATTTTGGTCCACAGGCTGGCCGAGGATGAAGAGTTTGGTTTGGTCCACAGGCTGGCCGAGGATGAAGAGTTTGGTTTGGTCCACAGGCTGGCCGAGGATGAAGAGTTTGGTTTGGTCCACAGGCTGGCCGAGGATGAAGAGTTTGGTTTGGTCCACAGGCTGGCCGAGGATGAAGAGTTTGGTTTGGTCCACAGGCTGGCCGAGGATGAAGAGTTTGGTTTGGTCCACAGGCTGGCCGAGGATGAAGAGTTTGGTTTGGTCCACAGGCTGGCCGAGGATGAAGAGTTTGGTTTGGTCCACAGGCTGGCCGAGGATGAAGAGTTTGGTTTGGTCCACAGGCTGGCCGAGGATGAAGAGTTTGGTTTGGTCCTCAGGCTGGCCGAGGATGAAGAGTTTGGTTTGGTCCACAGGCTGGCCGAGGATGAAGAGTTTGGTTTGGTCCACAGGCTGGCCGAGGATGAAGAGTTTGGTTTGGTCCACAGGCTGGCCGAGGATGAAGAGTTTGGTTTGGTCCACAGGCTGGCCGAGGATGAAGAGTTTGGTTTGGTCCACAGGCTGGCCGAGGATGAAGAGTTTGGTTTGGTCCACAGGCTGGCCGAGGATGAAGAGTTTGGTTTGGTCCACAGGCTGGCCGAGGATGAAGAGTTTGGTTTGGTCCACAGGCTGGCCGAGGATGAAGAGTTTGGTTTGGTCCACAGGCTGGCCGAGGATGAAGAGTTTGGTTTGGTCCACAGGCTGGCCGAGGATGAAGAGTTTGGTTTGGTCCACAGGCTGGCCGAGGATGAAGAGTTTGGTTTGGTCCACAGGCTGGCCGAGGATGAAGAGTTTGGTTTGGTCCACAGGCTGGCCGAGGATGAAGAGTTTGGTTTGGTCCACAGGCTGGCCGAGGATGAAGAGTTTGGTTTGGTCCACAGGCTGGCCGAGGATGAAGAGTTTGGTTTGGTCCACAGGCTGGCCGAGGATGAAGAGTTTGGTTTGGTCCACAGGCTGGCCGAGGATGAAGAGTTTGGTTTGGTCCACAGGCTGGCCGAGGATGAAGAGTTTGGTTTGGTCCACAGGCTGGCCGAGGATGAAGAGTTTGGTTTGGTCCACAGGCTGGCCGAGGATGAAGAGTTTGGTTTGGTCCACAGGCTGGCCGAGGATGAAGAGTTTGGTTTGGTCCACAGGCTGGCCGAGGATGAAGAGTTTGGTTTGGTCCACAGGCTGGCCGAGGATGAGTTTGGTTTGGTCCACAGGCTGGCCGAGGATGAAGAGTTTGGTTTGGTCCACAGGCTGGCCGAGGATGAAGAGTTTGGTTTGTCCACAGGCTGGCCGAGGATGAAGAGTTTGGTTTGGTCCACAGGCTGGCCGAGGATGAAGAGTTTGGTTTGGTCCACAGGCTGGCCGAGGATGAAGAGTTTGGTTTGGTCCACAGGCTGGCCGAGGATGAAGAGTTTGGTTTGGTCCACAGACTGGCCGAGGATGAAGAGTTTGGTTTGGTCCACAGGCTGGCCGAGGATGAAGAGTTTGGTTTGGTCCACAGACTGGCCGAGGATGAAGAGTTTGGTTTGGTCCACAGGCTGGCCGAGGATGAAGAGTTTGGTTTGGTCCACAGACTGGCCGAGGATGAAGAGTTTGGTTTGGTCCACAGACTGGCCGAGGATGAAGAGTTTGGTTTGGTCCACAGACTGGCCGAGGATGAAGAGTTTGGTTTGGTCCACAGACTGGCCGAGGATGAAGAGTTTGGTTTGGTCCACAGACTGGCCGAGGATGAAGAGTTTGGTTTGGTCCACAGACTGGCCGAGGATGAAGAGTTTGGTTTGGTCCACAGACTGGCCGAGGATGAAGAGCTTGGTTTGGTCCACAGACTGGCCGAGGATGAAGAGCTTGGTTTGGTAAAGAGACTGGCCGAGGATGAAGAGCTTGGTTTGGTCCACAGGCTGGCCGAGGATGAAGAGCTTGGTTTGGTAAAGAGACTGGCCGAGGATGAAGAGCTTGGTTTGGTAAAGAGACTGGCCGAGGATGAAGAGTTTGCTTTGGTCCACAGACTGGCCGAGGATGAAGAGTTTTCTTTGGTCCACAGACTGGCCGAGGATGAAGAGTTTGCTTTGGTCCACAGACTGGCCGAGGATGAAGAGCTTGCTTTGGTCCACAGACTGGCCGAGGATGAAGAGTTTGCTTTGGTCCACAGACTGGCCGAGGATGAAGAGCTTGCTTTGGTCCACAGACTGGCCGAGAATGAAGAGTTTGGTTTGGTAAAGAGACTGGCCGAGGATGAAGAGCATGCTTTGGTCCACAGACTGGCCGAGGATGAAGAGCTTGGTTTGGTAAAGAGACTGGCCGAGGATGAAGAGCTTGGTTTGGTCCACAGACTGGCCGAGGATGAAGAGTTTGGTTTGGTAAAGAGACTGGCCGAGGATGAAGTGTTTGGTTTGGTAAAGAGACTTGCCGAGGATGAAGAGTTTGCTTTGGTCCACAGGCTGGCCGAGGATGAAGAGTTTGCTTTGGTCCACAGGCTGGCCGAGGATGAAGAGTTTGGTTTGGTCCACAGACTGGCCGAGGATGAAGAGTTTGGTTTGGTCCACAGACTGGCCGAGGATGAAGAGTTTGGTTTGGTCCACAGACTGGCCGAGGATGAAGAGTTTGGTTTGGTCCACAGACTGGCCGAGGATGAAGAGTTTGGTTTGGTCCACAGACTGGCCGAGGATGAAGAGTTTGGTTTGGTCCACAGACTGGCCGAGGATGAAGAGTTTGGTTTGGTCCACAGACTGGCCGAGGATGAAGAGCTTGGTTTGGTCCACAGACTGGCCGAGGATGAAGAGCTTGGTTTGGTAAAGAGACTGGCCGAGGATGAAGAGCTTGGTTTGGTCCACAGGCTGGCCGAGGATGAAGAGCTTGGTTTGGTAAAGAGACTGGCCGAGGATGAAGAGCTTGGTTTGGTAAAGAGACTGGCCGAGGATGAAGAGCTTGGTTTGGTAAAGAGACTGGCCGAGGATGAAGAGTTTGCTTTGGTCCACAGGCTGGCCGAGGATGAAGAGTTTGCTTTGGTCCACAGGCTGGCCGAGGATGAAGAGTTTGCTTTGGTCCACAGGCTGGCCGAGGATGAAGAGTTTGCTTTGGTCCACAGGCTGGCCGAGGATGAAGAGTTTGCTTTGGTCCACAGGCTGGCCGAGGATGAAGAGTTTGCTTTGGTCCACAGGCTGGCCGAGGATGAAGAGTTTGGTTTGGTCCACAGGCTGGCCGAGGATGAAGAGTTTGGTTTGGTCCACAGGCTGGCCGAGGATGAAGATTTTGGTTTGGTCCACAGGCTGGCCAAGGATGAAGAGTTTGGTTTGGTCCACAGGATGGCCGAGGATGAAGAGTTTGGTTTGGTCCACAGGCTGGCCGAGGATGAAGAGTTTGGTTTGGTCCACAGGCTGGCCGAGGATGAAGAGTTTGGTTTGGTCCACAGGCTGGCCGAGGATGAAGAGTTTGGTTTGGTCCACAGGCTGGCCGAGGATGAAGAGTTTGGTTTGGTCCACAGGCTGGCCGAGGATGAAGAGTTTGGTTTGGTCCACAGGCTGGCCGAGGATGAAGAGTTTGGTTTGGTCCACAGACTGGCCGAGGATGAAGAGTTTGGTTTGGTCCACAGACTGGCCGAGGATGAAGAGTTTGGTTTGGTCCACAGACTGGCCGAGGATGAAGAGTTTGGTTTGGTCCACAGACTGGCCGAGGATGAAGAGTTTGGTTTGGTCCACAGACTGGCCGAGGATGAAGAGTTTGGTTTGGTCCACAGACTGGCCGAGGATGAAGAGCTTGGTTTGGTCCACAGACTGGCCGAGGATGAAGAGCTTGGTTTGGTCCACAGACTGGCCGAGGAAGAAGAGCTTGGTTTGGTAAAGAGACTGGCCGAGGATGAAGAGCTTGGTTTGGTCCACAGGCTGGCCGAGGATGAAGAGCTTGGTTTGGTAAAGAGACTGGCCGAGGATGAAGAGTTTGCTTTGGTCCACAGCCTGGCCGAGGATGAAGAGTTTGCTTTGGTCCACAGACTGGCCGAGGATGAAGAGTTTGCTTTGGTCCACAGACTGGCCGAGGATGAAGAGTTTGCTTTGGTCCACAGACTGGCCGAGGATGAAGAGCTTGCTTTGGTCCACAGACTGGCCGAGAATGAAGAGTTTGGTTTGGTAAAGAGACTGGCCGAGGATGAAGAGCATGCTTTGGTCCACAGACTGGCCGAGGATGAAGAGCTTGGTTTGGTAAAGAGACTGGCCGAGGATGAAGAGTTTGCTTTGGTCCACAGACTGGCCGAGGATGAAGAGTTTGCTTTGGTCCACAGACTGGCCGAGGATGAAGAGCTTGCTTTGGTCCACAGACTGGCCGAGAATGAAGAGTTTGGTTTGGTAAAGAGACTGGCCGAGGATGAAGAGTTTGCTTTGGTCCACAGACTGGCCGAGGATGAAGAGTTTGCTTTGGTCCACAGACTGGCCGAGGATGAAGAGTTTGCTTTGGTCCACAGACTGGCCGAGGATGAAGAGTTTGCTTTGGTCCACAGACTGGCCGAGGATGAAGAGTTTGCTTTGGTCCACAGACTGGCCGAGGATGAAGAGTTTGCTTTGGTCCACAGACTGGCCGAGGATGAAGAGTTTGCTTTGGTCCACAGACTGGCCGAGGATGAAGAGTTTGCTTTGGTCCACAGACTGGCCGAGGATGAAGAGTTTGCTTTGGTCCACAGACTGGCCGAGGATGAAGAGCTTGCTATGGTCCACAGACTGGCCGAGAATGAAGAGTTTGGTTTGGTAAAGAGACTGGCCGAGGATGAAGAGCATGCTTTGGTCCACAGACTGGCCGAGGATGAAGAGCTTGGTTTGGTAAAGAGACTGGCCGAGGATGAAGAGCTTGGTTTGGTCCACAGACTGGCCGAGGATGAAGAGTTTGGTTTGGTAAAGAGACTGGCCGAGGATGAAGTGTTTGGTTTGGTAAAGAGACTGGCCGAGGATGAAGAGTTTGCTTTGGTCCACAGGCTGGCCGAGGATGAAGAGTTTGCTTTGGTCCACAGGCTGGCCGAGGATGAAGAGTTTGCTTTGGTCCACAGGCTGGCCGAGGATGAAGAGTTTGGTTTGGTCCACAGGCTGGCCGAGGATGAAGAGTTTGGTTTGGTCCACAGGCTGGCCGAGGATGAAGAGTTTGGTTTGGTCCACAGGCTGGCCGAGGATGAAGATTTTGGTTTGGTCCACAAGCTGGCCGAGGATGAAGATTTTGGTTTGGTCCACAGGCTGGCCAAGGATGAAGAGTTTGGTTTGGTCCACAGGATGGCCGAGGATGAAGAGTTTGGTTTGGTCCACAGGCTGGCCGAGGATGAAGAGTTTGGTTTGGTCCACAGGCTGGCCGAGGATGAAGAGTTTGGTTTGGTCCACAGGCTGGCCGAGGATGAAGAGTTTGGTTTGGTCCACAGGCTGGCCGAGGATGAAGAGTTTGGTTTGGTCCACAGGCTGGCCGAGGATGAAGAGTTTGGTTTGGTCCACAGGCTGGCCGAGGATGAAGAGTTTGGTTTGGTCCACAGGCTGGCCGAGGATGAAGAGTTTGGTTTGGTCCACAGACTGGCCGAGGATGAAGAGTTTGGTTTGGTCCACAGACTGGCCGAGGATGAAGAGTTTGGTTTGGTCCACAGACTGGCCGAGGATGAAGAATTTGGTTTGGTCCACAGACTGGCCGAGGATGAAGAGTTTGGTTTGGTCCACAGACTGGCCGAGGATGAAGAGTTTGGTTTGGTCCACAGACTGGCCGAGGATGAAGAGCTTGGTTTGGTCCACAGAATGGCCGAGGATGAAGAGCTTGGTTTGGTCCACAGACTGGCCGAGGAAGAAGAGCTTGGTTTGGTAAAGAGACTGGCCGAGGATGAAGAGCTTGGTTTGGTCCACAGGCTGGCCGAGGATGAAGAGCTTGGTTTGGTAAAGAGACTGGCCGAGGATGAAGAGTTTGCTTTGGTCCACAGCCTGGCCGAGGATGAAGAGTTTGCTTTGGTCCACAGACTGGCCGAGGATGAAGAGTTTGCTTTGGTCCACAGACTGGCCGAGGATGAAGAGTTTGCTTTGGTCCACAGACTGGCCGAGGATGAAGAGCTTGCTTTGGTCCACAGACTGGCCGAGAATGAAGAGTTTGGTTTGGTAAAGAGACTGGCCGAGGATGAAGAGCATGCTTTGGTCCACAGACTGGCCGAGGATGAAGAGCTTGGTTTGGTAAAGAGACTGGCCGAGGATGAAGAGTTTGCTTTGGTCCACAGACTGGCCGAGGATGAAGAGTTTGCTTTGGTCCACAGACTGGCCGAGGATGAAGAGCTTGCTTTGGTCCACAGACTGGCCGAGAATGAAGAGTTTGGTTTGGTAAAGAGACTGGCCGAGGATGAAGAGTTTGCTTTGGTCCACAGACTGGCCGAGGATGAAGAGTTTGCTTTGGTCCACAGACTGGCCGAGGATGAAGTGTTTGCTTTGGTCCACAGACTGGCCGAGGATGAAGAGTTTGCTTTGGTCCACAGACTGGCCGAGGATGAAGAGTTTGCTTTGGTCCACAGACTGGCCGAGGATGAAGAGTTTGCTTTGGTCCACAGACTGGCCGAGGATGAAGAGTTTGCTTTGGTCCACAGACTGGCCGAGGATGAAGAGTTTGCTTTGGTCCACAGACTGGCCGAGGATGAAGAGTTTGCTTTGGTCCACAGACTGGCCGAGGATGAAGAGCTTGCTATGGTCCACAGACTGGCCGAGAATGAAGAGTTTGGTTTGGTAAAGAGACTGGCCGAGGATGAAGAGCATGCTTTGGTCCACAGACTGGCCGAGGATGAAGAGCTTGGTTTGGTAAAGAGACTGGCCGAGGATGAAGAGCTTGGTTTGGTCCACAGACTGGCCGAGGATGAAGAGTTTGGTTTGGTAAAGAGACTGGCCGAGGATGAAGTGTTTGGTTTGGTAAAGAGACTTGCCGAGGATGAAGAGTTTGCTTTGGTCCACAGGCTGGCCGAGGATGAAGAGTTTGCTTTGGTCCACAGACTGGCCGAGGATGAAGAGTTTGGTTTGGTCCACAGACTGGCCGAGGATGAAGAGTTTGGTTTGGTCCACAGACTGGCCGAGGATGAAGAGTTTGGTTTGGTCCACAGACTGGCCGAGGATGAAGAGTTTGGTTTGGTCCACAGACTGGCCGAGGATGAAGAGTTTGGTTTGGTCCACAGACTGGCCGAGGATGAAGAGTTTGGTTTGGTCCACAGACTGGCCGAGGATGAAGAGTTTGGTTTGGTCCACAGACTGGCCGAGGATGAAGAGTTTGGTTTGGTCCACAGACTGGCCGAGGATGAAGAGCTTGGTTTGGTCCACAGACTGGCCGAGGATGAAGAGCTTGGTTTGGTAAAGAGACTGGCCGAGGATGAAGAGCTTGGTTTGGTCCACAGGCTGGCCGAGGATGAAGAGCTTGGTTTGGTAAAGAGACTGGCCGAGGATGAAGAGCTTGGTTTGGTAAAGAGACTGGCCGAGGATGAAGAGTTTGCTTTGGTCCACAGACTGGCCGAGGATGAAGAGTTTTCTTTGGTCCACAGACTGGCCGAGGATGAAGAGTTTGCTTTGGTCCACAGACTGGCCGAGGATGAAGAGCTTGCTTTGGTCCACAGACTGGCCGAGGATGAAGAGTTTGCTTTGGTCCACAGACTGGCCGAGGATGAAGAGCTTGCTTTGGTCCACAGACTGGCCGAGAATGAAGAGTTTGGTTTGGTAAAGAGACTGGCCGAGGATGAAGAGCATGCTTTGGTCCACAGACTGGCCGAGGATGAAGAGCTTGGTTTGGTAAAGAGACTGGCCGAGGATGAAGAGCTTGGTTTGTTCCACAGACTGGCCGAGGATGAAGAGTTTGGTTTGGTAAAGAGACTGGCCGAGGATGAAGTGTTTGGTTTGGTAAAGAGACTTGCCGAGGATGAAGAGTTTGCTTTGGTCCACAGGCTGGCCGAGGATGAAGAGTTTGCTTTGGTCCACAGGCTGGCCGAGGATGAAGAGTTTGCTTTGGTCCACAGGCTGGCCGAGGATGAAGAGTTTGCTTTGGTCCACAGGCTGGCCGAGGATGAAGAGTTTGGTTTGGTCCACAGACTGGCCGAGGATGAAGAGTTTGGTTTGGTCCACAGACTGGCCGAGGATGAAGAGTTTGGTTTGGTCCACAGACTGGCCGAGGATGAAGAGTTTGGTTTGGTCCACAGACTGGCCGAGGATGAAGAGTTTGGTTTGGTCCACAGACTGGCCGAGGATGAAGAGTTTGGTTTGGTCCACAGACTGGCCGAGGATGAAGAGCTTGGTTTGGTCCACAGACTGGCCGAGGATGAAGAGCTTGGTTTGGTAAAGAGACTGGCTGAGGATGAAGAGCTTGGTTTGGTCCACAGGCTGGCCGAGGATGAAGAGCTTGGTTTGGTAAAGAGACTGGCCGAGGATGAAGAGCTTGGTTTGGTAAAGAGACTGGCCGAGGATGAAGAGTTTGCTTTGGTCCACAGGCTGGCCGAGGATGAAGAGTTTGCTTTGGTCCACAGGCTGGCCGAGGATGAAGAGTTTGCTTTGGTCCACAGGCTGGCCGAGGATGAAGAGTTTGCTTTGGTCCACAGGCTGGCCGAGGATGAAGAGTTTGCTTTGGTCCACAGGCTGGCCGAGGATGAAGAGTTTGGTTTGGTCCACAGGCTGGCCGAGGATGAAGATTTTGGTTTGGTCCACAGGCTGGCCGAGGACGAAGATTTTGGTTTGGTCCACAGGCTGGCCAAGGATGAAGAGTTTGGTTTGGTCCACAGGATGGCCGAGGATGAAGAGTTTGGTTTGGTCCACAGGCTGGCCGAGGATGAAGAGTTTGGTTTGGTCCACAGGCTGGCCGAGGATGAAGAGTTTGCTTTGGTCCACAGACTGGCCGAGGATGAAGAGTTTGCTTTGGTCCACAGACTGGCCGAGGATGAAGAGTTTGCTTTGGTCCACAGACTGGCCGAAGATGAAGAGTTTGCTTTGGTCCACAGACTGGCCGAGGATGAAGAGCTTGCTATGGTCCACAGACTGGCCGAGAATGAAGAGTTTGGTTTGGTAAAGAGACTGGCCGAGGATGAAGAGCATGCTTTGGTCCACAGACTGGCCGAGGATGAAGAGCTTGGTTTGGTAAAGAGACTGGCCGAGGATGAAGAGCTTGGTTTGGTCCACAGACTGGCCGAGGATGAAGAGTTTGGTTTGGTAAAGAGACTGGCCGAGGATGAAGTGTTTGGTTTGGTAAAGAGACTGGCCGAGGATGAAGAGTTTGCTTTGGTCCACAGGCTGGCCGAGGATGAAGAGTTTGCTTTGGTCCACAGGCTGGCCGAGGATGAAGAGTTTGCTTTGGTCCACAGGCTGGCCGAGGATGAAGAGTTTGGTTTGGTCCACAGGCTGGCCGAGGATGAAGAGTTTGGTTTGGTCCACAGGCTGGCCGAGGATGAAGAGTTTGGTTTGGTCCACAGGCTGGCCGAGGATGAAGATTTTGGTTTGGTCCACAAGCTGGCCGAGGATGAAGATTTTGGTTTGGTCCACAGGCTGGCCAAGGATGAAGAGTTTGGTTTGGTCCACAGGATGGCCGAGGATGAAGAGTTTGGTTTGGTCCACAGGCTGGCCGAGGATGAAGAGTTTGGTTTGGTCCACAGGCTGGCCGAGGATGAAGAGTTTGGTTTGGTCCACAGGCTGGCCGAGGATGAAGAGTTTGGTTTGGTCCACAGGCTGGCCGAGGATGAAGAGTTTGGTTTGGTCCACAGGATGGCCGAGGATGAAGAGTTTGGTTTGGTCCACAGGCTGGCCGAGGATGAAGAGTTTGGTTTGGTCCACAGGCTGGCCGAGGATGAAGAGTTTGGTTTGGTCCACAGGCTGGCCGAGGATGAAGAGTTTGGTTTGGTCCACAGGCTGGCCGAGGATGAAGAGTTTGGTTTGGTCCACAGGCTGGCCGAGGATGAAGAGTTTGGTTTGGTCCACAGGCTGGCCGAGGATGAAGAGTTTGGTTTGGTCCACAGACTGGCCGAGGATGAAGAGTTTGGTTTGGTCCACAGACTGGCCGAGGATGAAGAATTTGGTTTGGTCCACAGACTGGCCGAGGATGAAGAGTTTGGTTTGGTCCACAGACTGGCCGAGGATGAAGAGTTTGGTTTGGTCCACAGACTGGCCGAGGATGAAGAGCTTGGTTTGGTCCACAGAATGGCCGAGGATGAAGAGCTTGGTTTGGTCCACAGACTGGCCGAGGAAGAAGAGCTTGGTTTGGTAAAGAGACTGGCCGAGGATGAAGAGCTTGGTTTGGTCCACAGGCTGGCCGAGGATGAAGAGCTTGGTTTGGTAAAGAGACTGGCCGAGGATGAAGAGTTTGCTTTGGTCCACAGCCTGGCCGAGGATGAAGAGTTTGCTTTGGTCCACAGACTGGCCGAGGATGAAGAGTTTGCTTTGGTCCACAGACTGGCCGAGGATGAAGAGTTTGCTTTGGTCCACAGACTGGCCGAGGATGAAGAGCTTGCTTTGGTCCACAGACTGGCCGAGAATGAAGAGTTTGGTTTGGTAAAGAGACTGGCCGAGGATGAAGAGCATGCTTTGGTCCACAGACTGGCCGAGGATGAAGAGCTTGGTTTGGTAAAGAGACTGGCCGAGGATGAAGAGTTTGCTTTGGTCCACAGACTGGCCGAGGATGAAGAGTTTGCTTTGGTCCACAGACTGGCCGAGGATGAAGAGCTTGCTTTGGTCCACAGACTGGCCGAGAATGAAGAGTTTGGTTTGGTAAAGAGACTGGCCGAGGATGAAGAGTTTGCTTTGGTCCACAGACTGGCCGAGGATGAAGAGTTTGCTTTGGTCCACAGACTGGCCGAGGATGAAGTGTTTGCTTTGGTCCACAGACTGGCCGAGGATGAAGAGTTTGCTTTGGTCCACAGACTGGCCGAGGATGAAGAGTTTGCTTTGGTCCACAGACTGGCCGAGGATGAAGAGTTTGCTTTGGTCCACAGACTGGCCGAGGATGAAGAGTTTGCTTTGGTCCACAGACTGGCCGAGGATGAAGAGTTTGCTTTGGTCCACAGACTGGCCGAGGATGAAGAGTTTGCTTTGGTCCACAGACTGGCCGAGGATGAAGAGCTTGCTATGGTCCACAGACTGGCCGAGAATGAAGAGTTTGGTTTGGTAAAGAGACTGGCCGAGGATGAAGAGCATGCTTTGGTCCACAGACTGGCCGAGGATGAAGAGCTTGGTTTGGTAAAGAGACTGGCCGAGGATGAAGAGCTTGGTTTGGTCCACAGACTGGCCGAGGATGAAGAGTTTGGTTTGGTAAAGAGACTGGCCGAGGATGAAGTGTTTGGTTTGGTAAAGAGACTTGCCGAGGATGAAGAGTTTGCTTTGGTCCACAGGCTGGCCGAGGATGAAGAGTTTGCTTTGGTCCACAGACTGGCCGAGGATGAAGAGTTTGGTTTGGTCCACAGACTGGCCGAGGATGAAGAGTTTGGTTTGGTCCACAGACTGGCCGAGGATGAAGAGTTTGGTTTGGTCCACAGACTGGCCGAGGATGAAGAGTTTGGTTTGGTCCACAGACTGGCCGAGGATGAAGAGTTTGGTTTGGTCCACAGACTGGCCGAGGATGAAGAGTTTGGTTTGGTCCACAGACTGGCCGAGGATGAAGAGTTTGGTTTGGTCCACAGACTGGCCGAGGATGAAGAGTTTGGTTTGGTCCACAGACTGGCCGAGGATGAAGAGCTTGGTTTGGTCCACAGACTGGCCGAGGATGAAGAGCTTGGTTTGGTAAAGAGACTGGCCGAGGATGAAGAGCTTGGTTTGGTCCACAGGCTGGCCGAGGATGAAGAGCTTGGTTTGGTAAAGAGACTGGCCGAGGATGAAGAGCTTGGTTTGGTAAAGAGACTGGCCGAGGATGAAGAGTTTGCTTTGGTCCACAGACTGGCCGAGGATGAAGAGTTTTCTTTGGTCCACAGACTGGCCGAGGATGAAGAGTTTGCTTTGGTCCACAGACTGGCCGAGGATGAAGAGCTTGCTTTGGTCCACAGACTGGCCGAGGATGAAGAGTTTGCTTTGGTCCACAGACTGGCCGAGGATGAAGAGCATGCTTTGGTCCACAGACTGGCCGAGGATGAAGAGCTTGGTTTGGTAAAGAGACTGGCCGAGGATGAAGAGCTTGGTTTGTTCCACAGACTGGCCGAGGATGAAGAGTTTGGTTTGGTAAAGAGACTGGCCGAGGATGAAGTGTTTGGTTTGGTAAAGAGACTTGCCGAGGATGAAGAGTTTGCTTTGGTCCACAGGCTGGCCGAGGATGAAGAGTTTGCTTTGGTCCACAGGCTGGCCGAGGATGAAGAGTTTGCTTTGGTCCACAGGCTGGCCGAGGATGAAGAGTTTGGTTTGGTCCACAGGCTGGCCGAGGATGAAGAGTTTGGTTTGGTCCACAGACTGGCCGAGGATGAAGAGTTTGGTTTGGTCCACAGACTGGCCGAGGATGAAGAGTTTGGTTTGGTCCACAGACTGGCCGAGGATGAAGAGTTTGGTTTGGTCCACAGACTGGCCGAGGATGAAGAGTTTGGTTTGGTCCACAGACTGGCCGAGGATGAAGAGTTTGGTTTGGTCCACAGACTGGCCGAGGATGAAGAGCTTGGTTTGGTCCACAGACTGGCCGAGGATGAAGAGCTTGGTTTGGTAAAGAGACTGGCTGAGGATGAAGAGCTTGGTTTGGTCCACAGGCTGGCCGAGGATGAAGAGCTTGGTTTGGTAAAGAGACTGGCCGAGGATGAAGAGCTTGGTTTGGTAAAGAGACTGGCCGAGGATGAAGAGTTTGCTTTGGTCCACAGGCTGGCCGAGGATGAAGAGTTTGCTTTGGTCCACAGGCTGGCCGAGGATGAAGAGTTTGCTTTGGTCCACAGGCTGGCCGAGGATGAAGAGTTTGCTTTGGTCCACAGGCTGGCCGAGGATGAAGAGTTTGGTTTGGTCCACAGGCTGGCCGAGGATGAAGATTTTGGTTTGGTCCACAGGCTGGCCGAGGACGAAGATTTTGGTTTGGTCCACAGGCTGGCCAAGGATGAAGAGTTTGGTTTGGTCCACAGGATGGCCGAGGATGAAGAGTTTGGTTTGGTCCACAGGCTGGCCGAGGATGAAGAGTTTGGTTTGGTCCACAGGCTGGCCGAGGATGAAGAGTTTGGTTTGGTCCACAGGCTGGCCGAGGATGAAGAGTTTGGTTTGGTCCACAGGCTGGCCGAGGATGAAGAGTTTGGTTTGGTCCACAGGCTGGCCGAGGATGAAGAGTTTGGTTTGGTCCACAGGCTGGCCGAGGATGAAGAGTTTGGTTTGGTCCACAGGCTGGCCGAGGATGAAGAGTTTGGTTTGGTCCACAGACTGGCCGAGGATGAAGAGTTTGGTTTGGTCCACAGACTGGCCGAGGATGAAGAGTTTGGTTTGGTCCACAGACTGGCCGAGGATGAAGAGTTTGGTTTGGTCCACAGACTGGCCGAGGATGAAGAGTTTGGTTTGGTCCACAGACTGGCCGAGGATGAAGAGTTTGGTTTGGTCCACAGACTGGCCGAGGATGAAGAGCTTGGTTTGGTCCACAGACTGGCCGAGGATGAAGAGCTTGGTTTGGTCCACAGACTGGCCGAGGAAGAAGAGCTTGGTTTGGTAAAGAGACTGGCCGAGAATGAAGAGCTTGGTTTGGTCCACAGGCTGGCCGAGGATGAAGAGCTTGGTTTGGTAAAGAGACTGGCCGAGGATGAAGAGTTTGCTTTGGTCCACAGCCTGGCCGAGGATGAAGAGTTTGCTTTGGTCCACAGACTGGCCGAGGATGAAGAGTTTGCTTTGGTCCACAGACTGGCCGAGGATGAAGAGTTTGCTTTGGTCCACAGACTGGCCGAGGATGAAGAGCTTGCTTTGGTCCACAGACTGGCCGAGAATGAAGAGTTTGGTTTGGTAAAGAGACTGGCCGAGGATGAAGAGCATGCTTTGGTCCACAGACTGGCCGAGGATGAAGAGCTTGGTTTGGTAAAGAGACTGGCCGAGGATGAAGAGTTTGCTTTGGTCCACAGACTGGCCGAGGATGAAGAGCTTGCTTTGGTCCACAGACTGGCCGAGAATGAAGAGTTTGGTTTGGTAAAGAGACTGGCCGAGGATGAAGAGTTTGCTTTGGTCCACAGACTGGCCGAGGATGAAGAGTTTGCTTTGGTCCACAGACTGGCCGAGGATGAAGAGTTTGCTTTGGTCCACAGACTGGCCGAGGATGAAGAGTTTGCTTTGGTCCACAGACTGGCCGAGGATGAAGAGTTTGCTTTGGTCCACAGACTGGCCGAGGATGAAGAGTTTGCTTTGGTCCACAGACTGGCCGAGGATGAAGAGTTTGCTTTGGTCCACAGACTGGCCGAGGATGAAGAGTTTGCTTTGGTCCACAGACTGGCCGAGGATGAAGAGTTTGCTTTGGTCCACAGTCTGGCCGAGGATGAAGAGCTTGCTATGGTCCACAGACTGGCCGAGAATGAAGAGTTTGGTTTGGTAAAGAGACTGGCCGAGGATGAAGAGCATGCTTTGGTCCACAGACTGGCCGAGGATGAAGAGCTTGGTTTGGTAAAGAGACTGGCCGAGGATGAAGAGCTTGGTTTGGTCCACAGACTGGCCGAGGATGAAGAGTTTGGTTTGGTAAAGAGACTGGCCGAGGATGAAGTGTTTGGTTTGGTAAAGAGACTGGCCGAGGATGAAGAGTTTGCTTTGGTCCACAGGCTGGCCGAGGATGAAGAGTTTGCTTTGGTCCACAGGCTGGCCGAGGATGAAGAGTTTGCTTTGGTCCACAGGCTGACCGAGGATGAAGAGTTTGGTTTGGTCCACAGGCTGGCCGAGGATGAAGAGTTTGGTTTGGTCCACAGGCTGGCCGAGGATGAAGAGTTTGGTTTGGTCCACAGGCTGGCCGAGGATGAAGATTTTGGTTTGGTCCACAGGCTGGCCGAGGATGAAGATTTTGGTTTGGTCCACAGGCTGGCCAAGGATGAAGAGTTTGGTTTGGTCCACAGGATGGCCGAGGATGAAGAGTTTGGTTTGGTCCACAGGCTGGCCGAGGATGAAGAGTTTGGTTTGGTCCACAGGCTGGCCGAGGATGAAGAGTTTGGTTTGGTCCACAGGCTGGCCGAGGATGAAGAGTTTGGTTTGGTCCACAGGCTGGCCGAGGATGAAGAGTTTGGTTTGGTCCACAGGCTGGCCGAGGATGAAGAGTTTGGTTTGGTCCACAGGCTGGCCGAGGATGAAGAGTTTGGTTTGGTCCACAGACTGGCCGAGGATGAAGAGTTTGGTTTGGTCCACAGACTGGCCGAGGATGAAGAGTTTGGTTTGGTCCACAGACTGGCCGAGGATGAAGAGTTTGGTTTGGTCCACAGACTGGCCGAGGATGAAGAGTTTGGTTTGGTCCACAGACTGGCCGAGGATGAAGAGTTTGGTTTGGTCCACAGACTGGCCGAGGATGAAGAGTTTGGTTTGGTCCACAGACTGGCCGAGGATGAAGAGCTTGGTTTGGTCCACAGACTGGCCGAGGATGAAGAGCTTGGTTTGGTCCACAGACTGGCCGAGGAAGAAGAGCTTGGTTTGGTAAAGAGACTGGCCGAGGATGAAGAGCTTGGTTTGGTCCACAGGCTGGCCGAGGATGAAGAGTTTGGTTTGGTAAAGAGACTGGCCGAGGATGAAGAGCATGCTTTGGTCCACAGACTGGCCGAGGATGAAGAGCTTGGTTTGGTAAAGAGACTGGCCGAGGATGAAGAGTTTGCTTTGGTCCACAGACTGGCCGAGGATGAAGAGTTTGCTTTGGTCCACAGACTGGCCGAGGATGAAGAGCTTGCTTTGGTCCACAGACTGGCCGAGAATGAAGAGTTTGGTTTGGTAAAGAGACTGGCCGAGGATGAAGAGTTTGCTTTGGTCCACAGACTGGCCGAGGATGAAGAGTTTGCTTTGGTCCACAGACTGGCCGAGGATGAAGAGTTTGCTTTGGTCCACAGACTGGCCGAGGATGAAGAGTTTGCTTTGGTCCACAGACTGGCCGAGGATGAAGAGTTTGCTTTGGTCCACAGACTGGCCGAGGATGAAGAGTTTGCTTTGGTCCACAGACTGGCCGAGGATGAAGAGTTTGCTTTGGTCCACAGACTGGCCGAGGATGAAGAGTTTGCTTTGGTCCACAGACTGGCCGAGGATGAAGAGCTTGCTATGGTCCACAGACTGGCCGAGAATGAAGAGTTTGGTTTGGTAAAGAGACTGGCCGAGGATGAAGAGCATGCTTTGGTCCACAGACTGGCCGAGGATGAAGAGCTTGGTTTGGTAAAGAGACTGGCCGAGGATGAAGAGCTTGGTTTGGTCCACAGACTGGCCGAGGATGAAGAGTTTGGTTTGGTAAAGAGACTGGCCGAGGATGAAGTGTTTGGTTTGGTAAAGAGACTTGCCGAGGATGAAGAGTTTGCTTTGGTCCACAGGCTGGCCGAGGATGAAGAGTTTGCTTTGGTCCACAGACTGGCCGAGGATGAAGAGTTTGGTTTGGTCCACAGACTGGCCGAGGATGAAGAGTTTGGTTTGGTCCACAGACTGGCCGAGGATGAAGAGTTTGGTTTGGTCCACAGACTGGCCGAGGATGAAGAGTTTGGTTTGGTCCACAGACTGGCCGAGGATGAAGAGTTTGGTTTGGTCCACAGACTGGCCGAGGATGAAGAGTTTGGTTTGGTCCACAGACTGGCGGAGGATGAAGAGCTTGGTTTGGTCCACAGACTGGCCGAGGATGAAGAGCTTGGTTTGGTCCACAGACTGGCCGAGGATGAAGAGCTTGGTTTGGTAAAGAGACTGGCCGAGGATGAAGAGCTTGGTTTGGTCCACAGGCTGGCCGAGGATGAAGAGCTTGGTTTGGTAAAGAGACTGGCCGAGGATGAAGAGCTTGCTTTGGTCCACAGGCTGGCCGAGGATGAAGAGTTTGCTTTGGTCCACAGGCTGGCCGAGGATGAAGAGTTTGCTTTGGTCCACAGGCTGGCCGAGGATGAAGAGTTTGGTTTGGTCCACAGGCTGGCCGAGGATGAAGAGTTTGGTTTGGTCCACAGGCTGGCCGAGGATGAAGAGTTTGGTTTGGTCCACAGGCTGGCCGAGGATGAAGATTTTGGTTTGGTCCACAGGCTGGCCCAGGATGAAGAGTTTGGTTTGGTCCACAGGCTGGCCGAGGATGAAGAGTTTGGTTTGGTCCACAGGCTGGCCGAGGATGAAGAGTTTGGTTTGGTCCACAGGCTGGCCGAGGATGAAGAGTTTGGTTTGGTCCACAGGCTGGCCGAGGATGAAGAGTTTGGTTTGGTCCACAGGCTGGCCGAGGATGAAGAGCTTGGTTTGGTAAAGAGACTGGCCGAGGATGAAGAGCTTGGTTTGGTCCACAGGCTGGCCGAGGATGAAGAGCTTGGTTTGGTAAAGAGACTGGCCGAGGATGAAGAGCTTGCTTTGGTCCACAGGCTGGCCGAGGATGAAGAGTTTGCTTTGGTCCACAGGCTGGCCGAGGATGAAGAGTTTGCTTTGGTCCACAGGCTGGCCGAGGATGAAGAGTTTGGTTTGGTCCACAGGCTGGCCGAGGATGAAGAGTTTGGTTTGGTCCACAGGCTGGCCGAGGATGAAGAGTTTGGTTTGGTCCACAGGCTGGCCGAGGATGAAGATTTTGGTTTGGTCCACAGGCTGGCCCAGGATGAAGAGTTTGGTTTGGTCCACAGGCTGGCCGAGGATGAAGAGTTTGGTTTGGTCCACAGGCTGGCCGAGGATGAAGAGTTTGGTTTGGTCCACAGGCTGGCCGAGGATGAAGAGTTTGGTTTGGTCCACAGGCTGGCCGAGGATGAAGAGTTTGGTTTGGTCCACAGGCTGGCCGAGGATGAAGAGTTTGGTTTGGTCCACAGGCTGGCCGAGGATGAAGAGTTTGGTTTGGTCCACAGACTGGCCGAGGATGAAGAGTTTGGTTTGGTCCACAGACTGGCCGAGGATGAAGAGTTTGGTTTGGTCCACAGACTGGCCGATGATGAAGAGTTTGGTTTGGTCCACAGACTGGCCGAGGATGAAGAGTTTGGTTTGGTCCACAGACTGGCCGAGGATGAAGAGCTTGGTTTGGTCCACAGACTGGCCGAGGATGAAGAGCTTGGTTTGGTCCACAGACTGGCCGAGGATGAAGAGCTTGGTTTGGTAAAGAGACTGGCCGAGGATGAAGAGCTTGGTTTGGTCCACAGGCTGGCCGAGGATGAAGAGCTTGGTTTGGTAAAGAGACTGGCCGAGGATGAAGAGTTTGCTTTGGTCCACAGACTGGCCGAGGATGAAGAGTTTGCTTTGGTCCACAGACTGGCCGAGGATGAAGAGTTTGCTTTGGTCCACAGACTGGCCGAGGATGAAGAGCTTGCTTTGGTCCACAGACTGGCCGAGAATGAAGAGTTTGGTTTGGTAAAGAGACTGGCCGAGGATGAAGAGCATGCTTTGGTCCACAGACTGGCCGAGGATGAAGAGTTTGGTTTGGTCCACAGGCTGGCCGAGGATGAAGAGTTTGGTTTGGTCCACAGGCTGGCCGAGGATGAAGAGTTTGGTTTGGTCCACAGGCTGGCCGAGGATGAAGAGTTTGGTTTGGTCCACAGGCTGGCCGAGGATGAAGAGTTTGGTTTGGTCCACAGGCTGGCCGAGGATGAAGAGTTTGGTTTGGTCCACAGGCTGGCCGAGGATGAAGAGTTTGGTTTGGTCCACAGGCTGGCCGAGGATGAAGAGTTTGGTTTGGTCCACAGGCTGGCCGAGGATGAAGAGTTTGGTTTGGTCCACAGGCTGGCCGAGGATGAAGAGTTTGGTTTGGTCCACAGGCTGGCCGAGGATGAAGAGTTTGGTTTGGTCCACAGGCTGGCCGAGGATGAAGAGTTTGGTTTGGTCCACAGGCTGGCCGAGGATGAAGAGTTTGGTTTGGTCCACAGGCTGGCCGAGGATGAAGAGTTTGGTTTGGTCCACAGGCTGGCCGAGGATGAAGAGTTTGGTTTGGTCCACAGGCTGGCCGAGGATGAAGAGTTTGGTTTGGTCCACAGGCTGGCCGAGGATGAAGAGTTTGGTTTGGTCCACAGGCTGGCCGAGGATGAAGAGTTTGGTTTGGTCCACAGGCTGGCCGAGGATGAAGAGTTTGGTTTGGTCCACAGGCTGGCCGAGGATGAAGAGTTTGGTTTGGTCCACAGGCTGGCCGAGGATGAAGAGTTTGGCTTGGTCCACAGGCTGGCCGAGGATGAAGAGTTTGGCTTGGTCCACAGGCTGGCCGAGGATGAAGAGTTTGGCTTGGTCCACAGGCTGGCCGAGGATGAAGAGTTTGGTTTGGTCCACAGGCTGGCCGAGGATGAAGAGTTTGGTTTGGTCCACAGGCTGGCCGAGGATGAAGAGTTTGGTTTGGTCCACAGGCTGGCCGAGGATGAAGAGTTTGGTTTGGTCCACAGGCTGGCCGAGGATGAAGAGTTTGGTTTGGTCCACAGGCTGGCCGAGGATGAAGAGTTTGGTTTGGTCCACAGGCTGGCCGAGGATGAAGAGTTTGGTTTGGTCCACAGGCTGGCCGAGGATGAAGAGTTTGGCTTGGTCCACAGGCTGGCCGAGGATGAAGAGTTTGGCTTGGTCCACAGGCTGGCCGAGGATGAAGAGTTTGGCTTGGTCCACAGGCTGGCCGAGGATGAAGAGTTTGGCTTGGTCCACAGGCTGGCCGAGGATGAAGAGTTTGGTTTGGTCCACAGGCTGGCCGAGGATGAAGAGTTTGGTTTGGTCCACAGGCTGGCCGAGGATGAAGAGTTTGGTTTGGTCCACAGGCTGGCCGAGGATGAAGAGTTTGGTTTGGTCCACAGGCTGGCCGAGGATGAAGAGTTTGGTTTGGTCCACAGGCTGGCCGAGGATGAAGAGTTTGGTTTGGTCCACAGGCTGGCCGAGGATGAAGAGTTTGGTTTGGTCCACAGGCTGGCCGAGGATGAAGAGTTTGGTTTGGTCCACAGGCTGGCCGAGGATGAAGAGTTTGGTTTGGTCCACAGGCTGGCCGAGGATGAAGAGTTTGGTTTGGTCCACAGGCTGGCCGAGGATGAAGAGTTTGGTTTGGTCCACAGGCTGGCCGAGGATGAAGAGTTTGGTTTGGTCCACAGGCTGGCCGAGGATGAAGAGTTTGGTTTGGTCCACAGGCTGGCCGAGGATGAAGAGTTTGGTTTGGTCCACAGGCTGGCCGAGGATGAAGAGTTTGGTTTGGTCCACAGGCTGGCCGAGGATGAAGAGTTTGGTTTGGTCCACAGGCTGGCCGAGGATGAAGAGTTTGGTTTGGTCCACAGGCTGGCCGAGGATGAAGAGTTTGGTTTGTCCACAGGCTGGCCGAGGATGAAGAGTTTGGTTTGGTCCACAGGCTGGCCGAGGATGAAGAGTTTGGTTTGGTCCACAGGCTGGCCGAGGATGAAGAGTTTGGTTTGGTCCACAGTCTGGCCGAGGATGAAGAGTTTGGTTTGGTCCACAGGCTGGCCGAGGATGAAGAGTTTGGTTTGGTCCACAGACTGGCCGAGGATGAAGAGTTTGGTTTGGTCCACAGACTGGCCGAGGATGAAGAGTTTGGTTTGGTCCACAGACTGGCCGAGGATGAAGAGCTTGGTTTGGTCCACAGACTGGCCGAGGATGAAGAGCTTGGTTTGGTAAAGAGACTGGCCGAGGATGAAGAGCTTGGTTTGGTAAAGAGACTGGCCGAGGATGAAGAGCTTGGTTTGGTAAAGAGACTGGCCGAGGATGAAGAGTTTGCTTTGGTCCACAGGCCGGCCGAGGATGAAGAGTTTGCTTTGGTCCACAGGCCGGCCGAGGATGAAGAGTTTGCTTTGGTCCACAGGCCGGCCGAGGATGAAGAGTTTGCTTTGGTCCACAGGCCGGCCGAGGATGAAGAGTTTGCTTTGGTCCACAGGCCGGCCGAGGATGAAGAGTTTGCTTTGGTCCACAGGCCGGCCGAGGATGAAGAGTTTGCTTTGGTCCACAGGCCGGCCGAGGATGAAGAGTTTGCTTTGGTCCACAGGCCGGCCGAGGATGAAGAGTTTGCTTTGGTCCACAGGCCGGCCGAGGATGAAGAGTTTGCTTTGGTCCACAGGCCGGCCGAGGATGAAGAGTTTGCTTTGGTCCACAGGCCGGCCGAGGATGAAGAGTTTGGTTTGGTCCACAGGCCGGCCGAGGATGAAGAGTTTGGTTTGGTCCACAGGCCGGCCGAGGATGAAGAGTTTGGTTTGGTCCACAGGCCGGCCGAGGATGAAGAGTTTGGTTTGGTCCACAGGCCGGCCGAGGATGAAGAGTTTGGTTTGGTCCACAGGCCGGCCGAGGATGAAGAGTTTGGTTTGGTCCACAGGCCGGCCGAGGATGAAGAGTTTGGTTTGGTCCACAGGCCGGCCGAGGATGAAGAGTTTGGTTTGGTCCACAGGCCGGCCGAGGATGAAGAGTTTGGTTTGGTCCACAGGCTGGCCGAGGATGAAGAGTTTGGTTTGGTCCACAGGCTGGCCGAGGATGAAGAGTTTGGTTTGGTCCACAGGCTGGCCGAGGATGAAGAGTTTGGTTTGGTCCACAGACTGGCCGAGGATGAAGAGCTTGGTTTGGTCCACAGACTGGCCGAGGATGAAGAGCTTGGTTTGGTCCACAGACTGGCCGAGGATGAAGAGCTTGGTTTGGTAAAGAGACTGGCCGAGGATGAAGAGCTTGGTTTGGTCCACAGGCTGGCCGAGGATGAAGAGCTTGGTTTGGTAAAGAGACTGGCCGAGGATGAAGAGTTTGCTTTGGTCCACAGACTGGCCGAGGATGAAGAGTTTGCTTTGGTCCACAGACTGGCCGAGGATGAAGAGTTTGCTTTGGTCCACAGACTGGCCGAGGATGAAGAGTTTGCTTTGGTCCACAGACTGGCCGAGGATGAAGAGTTTGCTTTGGTCCACAGACTGGCCGAGGATGAAGAGTTTGCTTTGGTCCACAGACTGGCCGAGGATGAAGAGCTTGCTTTGGTCCACAGACTGGCCGAGAATGAAGAGTTTGGTTTGGTAAAGAGACTGGCCGAGGATGAAGAGCATGCTTTGGTCCACAGACTGGCCGAGGATGAAGAGCTTGGTTTGGTAAAGAGACTGGCCGAGGATGAAGAGCTTGGTTTGGTCCACAGACTGGCCGAGGATGTAGAGTTTGGTTTGGTAAAGAGACTGGCCGAGGATGAAGTGTTTGGTTTGGTAAAGAGACTTGCCGAGGATGAAGAGTTTGCTTTGGTCCACAGGCTGGCCGAGGATGAAGAGTTTGCTTTGGTTCACAGGCTGGCCGAGGATGAAGAGTTTGGTTTGGTCCACAGGCTGGCCGAGGATGAAGAGTTTGGTTTGGTCCACAGGCTGGCCGAGGATGAAGAGTTTGGTTTGGTCCACAGGCTGGCCGAGGATGAAGAGTTTGGTTTGGTCCACAGGCTGGCCGAGGATGAAGAGTTTGGTTTGGTCCACAGGCTGGCCGAGGATGAAGAGTTTGCTTTGGTCCACAGACTGGCCGAGGATGAAGAGTTTGCTTTGGTCCACAGACTGGCCGAGGATGAAGAGCTTGCTTTGGTCCACAGACTGGCCGAGAATGAAGAGTTTGGTTTGGTAAAGAGACTGGCCGAGGATGAAGAGCATGCTTTGGTCCACAGACTGGCCGAGGATGAAGAGCTTGGTTTGGTAAAGAGACTGGCCGAGGATGAAGAGCATGCTTTGGTCCACAGACTGGCCGAGGATGAAGAGTTTGGTTTGGTAAAGAGACTTGCCGAGGATGAAGAGTTTGCTTTGGTCCACAGGCTGGCCGAGGATGAAGAGTTTGGTTTGGTCCACAGGCTGGCCGAGGATGAAGAGTTTGGTTTGGTCCACAGGCTGGCCGAGGATGAAGAGTTTGGTTTGGTCCACAGGCTGGCCGAGGATGAAGAGTTTGGTTTGGTCCACAGGCTGGCCGAGGATGAAGAGTTTGGTTTGGTCCACAGGCTGGCCGAGGATGAAGAGTTTGGTTTGGTCCACAGGCTGGCCGAGGATGAAGAGTTTGGTTTGGTCCACAGGCTGGCCGAGGATGAAGAGTTTGGTTTGGTCCACAGGCTGGCCGAGGATGAAGAGTTTGGTTTGGTCCACAGGCTGGCCGAGGATGAAGAGTTTGGTTTGGTCCACAGGCTGGCCGAGGATGAAGAGTTTGGCTTGGTCCACAGGCTGGCCGAGGATGAAGAGTTTGGCTTGGTCCACAGGCTGGCCGAGGATGAAGAGTTTGGCTTGGTCCACAGGCTGGCCGAGGATGAAGAGTTTGGCTTGGTCCACAGGCTGGCCGAGGATGAAGAGTTTGGCTTGGTCCACAGGCTGGCCGAGGATGAAGAGTTTGGCTTGGTCCACAGGCTGGCCGAGGATGAAGAGTTTGGCTTGGTCCACAGGCTGGCCGAGGATGAAGAGTTTGGCTTGGTCCACAGGCTGGCCGAGGATGAAGAGTTTGGTTTGGTCCACAGGCTGGCCGAGGATGAAGAGTTTGGTTTGGTCCACAGGCTGGCCGAGGATGAAGAGTTTGGTTTGGTCCACAGGCTGGCCGAGGATGAAGAGTTTGGTTTGGTCCACAGGCTGGCCGAGGATGAAGAGTTTGGTTTGGTCCACAGGCTGGCCGAGGATGAAGAGTTTGGTTTGGTCCACAGGCTGGCCGAGGATGAAGAGTTTGGTTTGGTCCACAGGCTGGCCGAGGATGAAGAGTTTGGTTTGGTCCACAGGCTGGCCGAGGATGAAGAGTTTGGTTTGGTCCACAGGCTGGCCGAGGATGAAGAGTTTGGTTTGGTCCACAGGCTGGCCGAGGATGAAGAGTTTGGTTTGGTCCACAGGCTGGCCGAGGATGAAGAGTTTGGTTTGGTCCACAGGCTGGCCGAGGATGAAGAGTTTGGTTTGGTCCACAGGCTGGCCGAGGATGAAGAGTTTGGTTTGGTCCACAGGCTGGCCGAGGATGAAGAGTTTGGTTTGGTCCACAGGCTGGCCGAGGATGAAGAGTTTGGTTTGTCCACAGGCTGGCCGAGGATGAAGAGTTTGGTTTGGTCCACAGGCTGGCCGAGGATGAAGAGTTTGGTTTGGTCCACAGGCTGGCCGAGGATGAAGAGTTTGGTTTGGTCCACAGTCTGGCCGAGGATGAAGAGTTTGGTTTGGTCCACAGGCTGGCCGAGGATGAAGAGTTTGGTTTGGTCCACAGACTGGCCGAGGATGAAGAGTTTGGTTTGGTCCACAGACTGGCCGAGGATGAAGAGTTTGGTTTGGTCCACAGACTGGCCGAGGATGAAGAGCTTGGTTTGGTCCACAGACTGGCCGAGGATGAAGAGCTTGGTTTGGTAAAGAGACTGGCCGAGGATGAAGAGCTTGGTTTGGTAAAGAGACTGGCCGAGGATGAAGAGCTTGGTTTGGTAAAGAGACTGGCCGAGGATGAAGAGTTTGCTTTGGTCCACAGGCCGGCCGAGGATGAAGAGTTTGCTTTGGTCCACAGGCCGGCCGAGGATGAAGAGTTTGGTTTGGTCCACAGGCTGGCCGAGGATGAAGAGTTTGGTTTGGTCCACAGGCTGGCCGAGGATGAAGAGTTTGGTTTGGTCCACAGGCTGGCCGAGGATGAAGAGTTTGGTTTGGTCCACAGTCTGGCCGAGGATGAAGAGTTTGGTTTGGTCCACAGGCTGGCCGAGGATGAAGAGTTTGGTTTGGTCCACAGACTGGCCGAGGATGAAGAGTTTGGTTTGGTCCACAGACTGGCCGAGGATGAAGAGTTTGGTTTGGTCCACAGACTGGCCGAGGATGAAGAGCTTGGTTTGGTCCACAGACTGGCCGAGGATGAAGAGCTTGGTTTGGTAAAGAGACTGGCCGAGGATGAAGAGCTTGGTTTGGTAAAGAGACTGGCCGAGGATGAAGAGCTTGGTTTGGTAAAGAGACTGGCCGAGGATGAAGAGTTTGCTTTGGTCCACAGGCCGGCCGAGGATGAAGAGTTTGCTTTGGTCCACAGGCCGGCCGAGGATGAAGAGTTTGCTTTGGTCCACAGGCCGGCCGAGGATGAAGAGTTTGGTTTGGTCCACAGGCCGGCCGAGGATGAAGAGTTTGGTTTGGTCCACAGGCCGGCCGAGGATGAAGAGTTTGGTTTGGTCCACAGGCCGGCCGAGGATGAAGATTTTGGTTTGGTCCACAGGCCGGCCGAGGATGAAGAGTTTGGTTTGGTCCACAGGCCGGCCGAGGATGAAGAGTTTGGTTTGGTCCACAGGCCGGCCGAGGATGAAGAGTTTGGTTTGGTCCACAGGCCGGCCGAGGATGAAGAGTTTGGTTTGGTCCACAGGCCGGCCGAGGATGAAGAGTTTGGTTTGGTCCACAGGCCGGCCGAGGATGAAGAGTTTGGTTTGGTCCACAGGCTGGCCGAGGATGAAGAGTTTGGTTTGGTCCACAGGCTGGCCGAGGATGAAGAGTTTGGTTTGGTCCACAGGCTGGCCGAGGATGAAGAGTTTGGTTTGGTCCACAGGCTGGCCGAGGATGAAGAGTTTGGTTTGGTCCACAGGCTGGCCGAGGATGAAGAGTTTGGTTTGGTCCACAGGCTGGCCGAGGATGAAGAGTTTGGTTTGGTCCACAGGCTGGCCGAGGATGAAGAGTTTGGTTTGGTCCACAGGCTGGCCGAGGATGAAGAGTTTGGTTTGGTCCACAGGCTGGCCGAGGATGAAGAGTTTGGTTTGGTCCACAGGCTGGCCGAGGATGAAGAGTTTGGTTTGGTCCACAGGCTGGCCGAGGATGAAGAGTTTGGTTTGGTCCACAGGCTGGCCGAGGATGAAGAGTTTGGTTTGGTCCACAGGCTGGCCGAGGATGAAGAGTTTGGTTTGGTCCACAGGCTGGCCGAGGATGAAGAGTTTGGTTTGGTCCACAGGCTGGCCGAGGATGAAGAGTTTGGTTTGGTCCACAGGCTGGCCGAGGATGAAGAGTTTGGTTTGGTCCACAGACTGGCCGAGGATGAAGAGTTTGGTTTGGTCCACAGACTGGCCGAGGATGAAGAGTTTGGTTTGGTCCACAGACTGGCCGAGGATGAAGAGTTTGGTTTGGTCCACAGACTGGCCGAGGATGAAGAGCTTGGTTTGGTCCACAGACTGGCCGAGGATGAAGAGCTTGGTTTGGTCCACAGACTGGCCGAGGATGAAGAGCTTGGTTTGGTAAAGAGACTGGCCGAGGATGAAGAGCTTGGTTTGGTCCACAGGCTGGCCGAGGATGAAGAGCTTGGTTTGGTAAAGAGACTGGCCGAGGATGAAGAGTTTGCTTTGGTCCACAGACTGGCCGAGGATGAAGAGTTTGCTTTGGTCCACAGACTGGCCGAGGATGAAGAGTTTGCTTTGGTCCACAGACTGGCCGAGGATGAAGAGTTTGCTTTGGTCCACAGACTGGCCGAGGATGAAGAGTTTGCTTTGGTCCACAGACTGGCCGAGGATGAAGAGTTTGCTTTGGTCCACAGACTGGCCGAGGATGAAGAGCTTGCTTTGGTCCACAGACTGGCCGAGAATGAAGAGCTTGGTTTGGTAAAGAGACTGGCCGAGGATGAAGAGCTTGGTTTGGTCCACAGGCTGGCCGAGGATGAAGAGTTTGGTTTGGTCCACAGGCTGGCCGAGGATGAAGAGTTTGGTTTGGTCCACAGGCTGGCCGAGGATGAAGAGTTTGGTTTGGTCCACAGGCTGGCCGAGGATGAAGAGTTTGGTTTGGTCCACAGGCTGGCCGAGGATGAAGAGTTTGGTTTGGTCCACAGGCTGGCCGAGGATGAAGAGTTTGGTTTGGTCCACAGGCTGGCCGAGGATGAAGAGTTTGGTTTGGTCCACAGGCTGGCCGAGGATGAAGAGTTTGGTTTGGTCCACAGGCTGGCCGAGGATGAAGAGTTTGGTTTGGTCCACAGGCTGGCCGAGGATGAAGAGTTTGGTTTGGTCCACAGGCTGGCCGAGGATGAAGAGTTTGGTTTGGTAAAGAGACTGGCCGAGGATGAAGTGTTTGGTTTGGTAAAGAGACTTGCCGAGGATGAAGAGTTTGCTTTGGTCCACAGGCTGGCCGAGGATGAAGAGTTTGGTTTGGTCCACAGGCTGGCCGAGGATGAAGAGTTTGGTTTGGTAAAGAGACTGGCCGAGGATGAAGTGTTTGGTTTGGTAAAGAGACTTGCCGAGGATGAAGAGTTTGCTTTGGTCCACAGGCTGGCCGAGGATGAAGAGTTTGGTTTGTCCACAGGCTGGCCGAGGATGAAGAGTTTGGTTTGGTCCACAGGCTGGCCGAGGATGAAGAGTTTGGTTTGGTCCACAGGCTGGCCGAGGATGAAGAGTTTGGTTTGGTCCACAGGCTGGCCGAGGATGAAGAGTTTGGTTTGGTCCACAGGCTGGCCGAGGATGAAGAGTTTGGTTTGGTCCACAGGCTGGCCGAGGATGAAGAGTTTGGTTTGGTCCACAGACTGGCCGAGGATGAAGAGTTTGGTTTGGTCCACAGACTGGCCGAGGATGAAGAGTTTGGTTTGGTCCACAGACTGGCCGAGGATGAAGAGCTTGGTTTGGTCCACAGACTGGCCGAGGATGAAGAGCTTGGTTTGGTCCACAGGCCGGCCGAGGATGAAGAGTTTGGTTTGGTCCACAGGCCGGCCGAGGATGAAGAGTTTGGTTTGGTCCACAGGCCGGCCGAGGATGAAGAGTTTGGTTTGGTCCACAGGCCGGCCGAGGATGAAGAGTTTGGTTTGGTCCACAGGCCGGCCGAGGATGAAGAGTTTGGTTTGGTCCACAGGCTGGCCGAGGATGAAGAGTTTGGTTTGGTCCACAGGCTGGCCGAGGATGAAGAGTTTGGTTTGGTCCACAGACTGGCCGAGGATGAAGAGCTTGGTTTGGTCCACAGACTGGCCGAGGATGAAGAGCTTGGTTTGGTCCACAGACTGGCCGAGGATGAAGAGCTTGGTTTGGTAAAGAGACTGGCCGAGGATGAAGAGCTTGGTTTGGTCCACAGGCTGGCCGAGGATGAAGAGCTTGGTTTGGTAAAGAGACTGGCCGAGGATGAAGAGTTTGCTTTGGTCCACAGACTGGCCGAGGATGAAGAGTTTGCTTTGGTCCACAGACTGGCCGAGGATGAAGAGTTTGCTTTGGTCCACAGACTGGCCGAGGATGAAGAGTTTGCTTTGGTCCACAGACTGGCCGAGGATGAAGAGTTTGCTTTGGTCCACAGACTGGCCGAGAATGAAGAGTTTGGTTTGGTAAAGAGACTGGCCGAGGATGAAGAGCATGCTTTGGTCCACAGACTGGCCGAGAATGAAGAGTTTGGTTTGGTAAAGAGACTGGCCGAGGATGAAGAGCATGCTTTGGTCCACAGACTGGCCGAGGATGAAGAGCTTGGTTTGGTAAAGAGACTGGCCGAGGATGAAGAGCTTGGTTTGGTCCACAGACTGGCCGAGGATGAAGAGTTTGGTTTGGTAAAGAGACTGGCCGAGGATGAAGTGTTTGGTTTGGTAAAGAGACTTGCCGAGGATGAAGAGTTTGCTTTGGTCCACAGGCTGGCCGAGGATGAAGAGTTTGCTTTGGTTCACAGGCTGGCCGAGGATGAAGAGTTTGGTTTGGTCCACAGGCTGGCCGAGGATGAAGAGTTTGGTTTGGTCCACAGGCTGGCCGAGGATGAAGAGTTTGGTTTGGTCCACAGGCTGGCCGAGGATGAAGAGTTTGGTTTGGTCCACAGGCTGGCCGAGGATGAAGAGTTTGGTTTGGTCCACAGGCTGGCCGAGGATGAAGAGTTTTCTTTGGTCCACAGACTGGCCGAGGATGAAGAGTTTGCTTTGGTCCACAGACTGGCCGAGGATGAAGAGCTTGCTTTGGTCCACAGACTGGCCGAGAATGAAGAGTTTGGTTTGGTAAAGAGACTGGCCGAGGATGAAGAGCATGCTTTGGTCCACAGACTGGCCGAGGATGAAGAGCTTGGTTTGGTAAAGAGACTGGCCGAGGATGAAGAGCATGCTTTGGTCCACAGACTGGCCGAGGATGAAGAGCTTGGTTTGGTAAAGAGACTTGCCGAGGATGAAGAGTTTGCTTTGGTCCACAGGCTGGCCGAGGATGAAGAGTTTGGTTTGGTCCACAGGCTGGCCGAGGATGAAGAGTTTGGTTTGGTCCACAGGCTGGCCGAGGATGAAGAGTTTGGTTTGGTCCACAGGCTGGCCGAGGATGAAGAGTTTGGTTTGGTCCACAGGCTGGCCGAGGATGAAGAGTTTGGTTTGGTCCACAGGCTGGCCGAGGATGAAGAGTTTGGTTTGGTCCACAGGCTGGCCGAGGATGAAGAGTTTGGTTTGGTCCACAGGCTGGCCGAGGATGAAGAGTTTGGTTTGGTCCACAGGCTGGCCGAGGATGAAGAGTTTGGTTTGGTCCACAGGCTGGCCGAGGATGAAGAGTTTGGTTTGGTCCACAGGCTGGCCGAGGATGAAGAGTTTGGTTTGGTCCACAGGCTGGCCGAGGATGAAGAGTTTGGTTTGGTCCACAGGCTGGCCGAGGATGAAGAGTTTGGTTTGGTCCACAGGCTGGCCGAGGATGAAGAGTTTGGTTTGGTCCACAGGCTGGCCGAGGATGAAGAGTTTGGTTTGGTCCACAGGCTGGCCGAGGATGAAGAGTTTGGTTTGGTCCACAGGCTGGCCGAGGATGAAGAGTTTGGTTTGGTCCACAGGCTGGCCGAGGATGAAGAGTTTGGTTTGGTCCACAGGCTGGCCGAGGATGAAGAGTTTGGTTTGGTCCACAGGCTGGCCGAGGATGAAGAGTTTGGTTTGGTCCACAGGCTGGCCGAGGATGAAGAGTTTGGTTTGGTCCACAGGCTGGCCGAGGATGAAGAGTTTGGTTTGGTCCACAGGCTGGCCGAGGATGAAGAGTTTGGCTTGGTCCACAGGCTGGCCGAGGATGAAGAGTTTGGCTTGGTCCACAGGCTGGCCGAGGATGAAGAGTTTGGTTTGGTCCACAGGCTGGCCGAGGATGAAGAGTTTGGTTTGGTCCACAGGCTGGCCGAGGATGAAGAGTTTGGTTTGGTCCACAGGCTGGCCGAGGATGAAGAGTTTGGTTTGGTCCACAGGCTGGCCGAGGATGAAGAGTTTGGTTTGGTCCACAGGCTGGCCGAGGATGAAGAGTTTGGTTTGGTCCACAGGCTGGCCGAGGATGAAGAGTTTGGTTTGGTCCACAGGCTGGCCGAGGATGAAGAGTTTGGTTTGGTCCACAGGCTGGCCGAGGATGAAGAGTTTGGTTTGGTCCACAGGCTGGCCGAGGATGAAGAGTTTGGTTTGGTCCACAGGCTGGCCGAGGATGAAGAGTTTGGTTTGGTCCACAGGCTGGCCGAGGATGAAGAGTTTGGTTTGGTCCACAGGCTGGCCGAGGATGAAGAGTTTGGTTTGGTCCACAGGCTGGCCGAGGATGAAGAGTTTGGTTTGGTCCACAGGCTGGCCGAGGATGAAGAGTTTGGTTTGGTCCACAGGCTGGCCGAGGATGAAGAGTTTGGTTTGGTCCACAGGCTGGCCGAGGATGAAGAGTTTGGTTTGGTCCACAGGCTGGCCGAGGATGAAGAGTTTGGTTTGTCCACAGGCTGGCCGAGGATGAAGAGTTTGGTTTGGTCCACAGGCTGGCCGAGGATGAAGAGTTTGGTTTGGTCCACAGGCTGGCCGAGGATGAAGAGTTTGGTTTGGTCCACAGTCTGGCCGAGGATGAAGAGTTTGGTTTGGTCCACAGGCTGGCCGAGGATGAAGAGTTTGGTTTGGTCCACAGACTGGCCGAGGATGAAGAGTTTGGTTTGGTCCACAGACTGGCCGAGGATGAAGAGTTTGGTTTGGTCCACAGACTGGCCGAGGATGAAGAGCTTGGTTTGGTCCACAGACTGGCCGAGGATGAAGAGCTTGGTTTGGTAAAGAGACTGGCCGAGGATGAAGAGCTTGGTTTGGTAAAGAGACTGGCCGAGGATGAAGAGCTTGGTTTGGTAAAGAGACTGGCCGAGGATGAAGAGCTTGGTTTGGTAAAGAGACTGGCCGAGGATGAAGAGCTTGGTTTGGTCCACAGACTGGCCGAGGATGAAGAGTTTGGTTTGGTAAAGAGACTGGCCGAGGATGAAGTGTTTGGTTTGGTAAAGAGACTTGCCGAGGATGAAGAGTTTGCTTTGGTCCACAGGCTGGCCGAGGATGAAGAGTTTGCTTTGGTTCACAGGCTGGCCGAGGATGAAGAGTTTGCTTTGGTCCACAGGCTGGCCGAGGATGAAGAGTTTGGTTTGGTCCACAGGCTGGCCGAGGATGAAGAGTTTGGTTTGGTCCACAGGCTGGCCGAGGATGAAGAGTTTGGTTTGGTCCACAGGCTGGCCGAGGATGAAGAGTTTGGTTTGGTCCACAGGCTGGCCGAGGATGAAGAGTTTTCTTTGGTCCACAGACTGGCCGAGGATGAAGAGTTTGCTTTGGTCCACAGACTGGCCGAGGATGAAGAGCTTGCTTTGGTCCACAGACTGGCCGAGAATGAAGAGTTTGGTTTGGTAAAGAGACTGGCCGAGGATGAAGAGCATGCTTTGGTCCACAGACTGGCCGAGGATGAAGAGCTTGGTTTGGTAAAGAGACTGGCCGAGGATGAAGAGCATGCTTTGGTCCACAGACTGGCCGAGGATGAAGAGTTTGGTTTGGTAAAGAGACTTGCCGAGGATGAAGAGTTTGCTTTGGTCCACAGGCTGGCCGAGGATGAAGAGCTTGGTTTGGTAAAGAGACTGGCCGAGGATGAAGAGCATGCTTTGGTCCACAGACTGGCCGAGGATGAAGAGCTTGGTTTGGTAAAGAGACTGGCCGAGGATGAAGAGCATGCTTTGGTCCACAGACTGGCCGAGGATGAAGAGTTTGGTTTGGTAAAGAGACTTGCCGAGGATGAAGAGTTTGCTTTGGTCCACAGGCTGGCCGAGGATGAAGAGTTTGGTTTGGTCCACAGGCTGGCCGAGGATGAAGAGTTTGGTTTGGTCCACAGGCTGGCCGAGGATGAAGAGTTTGGTTTGGTCCACAGGCTGGCCGAGGATGAAGAGTTTGGTTTGGTCCACAGGCTGGCCGAGGATGAAGAGTTTGGTTTGGTCCACAGGCTGGCCGAGGATGAAGAGTTTGGTTTGGTCCACAGGCTGGCCGAGGATGAAGAGTTTGGTTTGGTCCACAGGCTGGCCGAGGATGAAGAGTTTGGTTTGGTCCACAGGCTGGCCGAGGATGAAGAGTTTGGTTTGGTCCACAGGCTGGCCGAGGATGAAGAGTTTGGTTTGGTCCACAGGCTGGCCGAGGATGAAGAGTTTGGTTTGGTCCACAGGCTGGCCGAGGATGAAGAGTTTGGTTTGGTCCACAGGCTGGCCGAGGATGAAGAGTTTGGTTTGGTCCACAGGCTGGCCGAGGATGAAGAGTTTGGTTTGGTCCACAGGCTGGCCGAGGATGAAGAGTTTGGTTTGGTCCACAGGCTGGCCGAGGATGAAGAGTTTGGTTTGGTCCACAGGCTGGCCGAGGATGAAGAGTTTGGTTTGGTCCACAGGCTGGCCGAGGATGAAGAGTTTGGTTTGGTCCACAGGCTGGCCGAGGATGAAGAGTTTGGTTTGGTCCACAGGCTGGCCGAGGATGAAGAGTTTGGTTTGGTCCACAGGCTGGCCGAGGATGAAGAGTTTGGCTTGGTCCACAGGCTGGCCGAGGATGAAGAGTTTGGCTTGGTCCACAGGCTGGCCGAGGATGAAGAGTTTGGCTTGGTCCACAGGCTGGCCGAGGATGAAGAGTTTGGCTTGGTCCACAGGCTGGCCGAGGATGAAGAGTTTGGTTTGGTCCACAGGCTGGCCGAGGATGAAGAGTTTGGTTTGGTCCACAGGCTGGCCGAGGATGAAGAGTTTGGCTTGGTCCACAGGCTGGCCGAGGATGAAGAGTTTGGTTTGGTCCACAGGCTGGCCGAGGATGAAGAGTTTGGTTTGGTCCACAGGCTGGCCGAGGATGAAGAGTTTGGTTTGGTCCACAGGCTGGCCGAGGATGAAGAGTTTGGTTTGGTCCACAGGCTGGCCGAGGATGAAGAGTTTGGTTTGGTCCACAGGCTGGCCGAGGATGAAGAGTTTGGTTTGGTCCACAGGCTGGCCGAGGATGAAGAGTTTGGTTTGGTCCACAGGCTGGCCGAGGATGAAGAGTTTGGTTTGGTCCACAGGCTGGCCGAGGATGAAGAGTTTGGTTTGGTCCACAGGCTGGCCGAGGATGAAGAGTTTGGTTTGGTCCACAGGCTGGCCGAGGATGAAGAGTTTGGTTTGGTCCACAGACTGGCCGAGGATGAAGAGTTTGGTTTGGTCCACAGGCTGGCCGAGGATGAAGAGTTTGGTTTGGTCCAAAGGCTGGCCGAGGATGAAGAGTTTGGTTTGGTCCACAGGCTGGCCGAGGATGAAGAGTTTGGTTTGGTCCACAGGCTGGCCGAGGATGAAGAGTTTGGTTTGGTCCACAGGCTGGCCGAGGATGAAGAGTTTGGTTTGGTCCACAGGCTGGCCGAGGATGAAGAGTTTGGTTTGGTCCACAGGCTGGCCGAGGATGAAGAGTTTGCTTTGGTCCACAGACTGGCCGAGGATGAAGAGTTTGCTTTGGTCCACAGACTGGCCGAGGATGAAGAGTTTGCTTTGGTCCACAGACTGGCCGAGGATGAAGAGCTTGCTTTGGTCCACAGACTGGCCGAGAATGAAGAGTTTGGTTTGGTAAAGAGACTGGCCGAGGATGAAGAGCATGCTTTGGTCCACAGACTGGCCGAGGATGAAGAGCTTGATTTGGTAAAGAGACTGGCCGAGGATGAAGAGCTTGGTTTGGTCCACAGACTGGCCGAGGATGAAGAGTTTGCTTTGGTCCACAGGCTGGCCGAGGATGAAGAGTTTGGTTTGGTCCACAGGCTGGCCGAGGATGAAGAGTTTGGTTTGGTCCACAGGCTGGCCGAGGATGAAGAGTTTGGTTTGGTCCACAGGCTGGCCGAGGATGAAGAGTTTGGTTTGGTCCACAGGCTGGCCGAGGATGAAGAGTTTGGTTTGGTCCACAGGCTGGCCGAGGATGAAGAGTTTGGTTTGGTCCACAGGCTGGCCGAGGATGAAGAGTTTGGTTTGGTCCACAGGCTGGCCGAGGATGAAGAGTTTGGTTTGGTCCACAGGCTGGCCGAGGATGAAGAGTTTGGTTTGGTCCACAGGCTGGCCGAGGATGAAGAGTTTGGTTTGGTCCACAGGCTGGCCGAGGATGAAGAGTTTGGTTTGGTCCACAGGCTGGCCGAGGATGAAGAGTTTGGTTTGGTCCACAGGCTGGCCGAGGATGAAGAGTTTGGTTTGGTCCACAGGCTGGCCGAGGATGAAGAGTTTGGTTTGGTCCACAGGCTGGCCGAGGATGAAGAGTTTGGTTTGGTCCACAGGCTGGCCGAGGATGAAGAGTTTGGTTTGGTCCACAGGCTGGCCGAGGATGAAGAGTTTGGTTTGGTCCACAGGCTGGCCGAGGATGAAGAGTTTGGTTTGGTCCACAGGCTGGCCGAGGATGAAGAGTTTGGTTTGGTCCACAGGCTGGCCGAGGATGAAGAGTTTGGTTTGGTCCACAGGCTGGCCGAGGATGAAGAGTTTGGTTTGGTCCACAGGCTGGCCGAGGATGAAGAGTTTGGTTTGGTCCACAGGCTGGCCGAGGATGAAGAGTTTGGTTTGGTCCACAGGCTGGCCGAGGATGAAGAGTTTGGTTTGGTCCACAGGCTGGCCGAGGATGAAGAGTTTGGTTTGGTCCACAGGCTGGCCGAGGATGAAGAGTTTGGTTTGGTCCACAGGCTGGCCGAGGATGAAGAGTTTGGTTTGGTCCACAGGCTGGCCGAGGATGAAGAGTTTGGTTTGGTCCACAGGCTGGCCGAGGATGAAGAGTTTGGTTTGGTCCACAGGCTGGCCGAGGATGAAGAGTTTGGTTTGGTCCACAGGCTGGCCGAGGATGAAGAGTTTGGTTTGGTCCACAGGCTGGCCGAGGATGAAGAGTTTGGTTTGGTCCACAGGCTGGCCGAGGATGAAGAGTTTGGTTTGGTCCACAGGCTGGCCGAGGATGAAGAGTTTGGTTTGGTCCACAGGCTGGCCGAGGATGAAGAGTTTGGTTTGGTCCACAGGCTGGCCGAGGATGAAGAGTTTGGTTTGGTCCACAGGCTGGCCGAGGATGAAGAGTTTGGTTTGGTCCACAGGCTGGCCGAGGATGAAGAGTTTGGTTTGGTCCACAGGCTGGCCGAGGATGAAGAGTTTGGTTTGGTCCACAGGCTGGCCGAGGATGAAGAGTTTGGTTTGGTCCACAGGCTGGCCGAGGATGAAGAGTTTGGTTTGGTCCACAGGCTGGCCGAGGATGAAGAGTTTGGTTTGGTCCACAGGCTGGCCGAGGATGAAGAGTTTGGTTTGGTCCACAGACTGGCCGAGGATGAAGAGTTTGGTTTGGTCCACAGACTGGCCGAGGATGAAGAGCTTGGTTTGGTCCACAGACTGGCCGAGGATGAAGAGCTTGGTTTGGTAAAGAGACTGGCCGAGGATGAAGAGCTTGGTTTGGTCCACAGGCTGGCCGAGGATGAAGAGCTTGGTTTGGTAAAGAGACTGGCCGAGGATGAAGAGCTTGGTTTGGTAAAGAGACTGGCCGAGGATGAAGAGCTTGGTTTGGTCCACAGGCTGGCCGAGGATGAAGAGCTTGGTTTGGTAAAGAGACTGGCCGAGGATGAAGAGTTTGCTTTGGTCCACAGGCTGGCCGAGGATGAAGAGTTTGCTTTGGTCCACAGGCTGGCCGAGGATGAAGAGTTTGGTTTGGTCCACAGGCTGGCCGAGGATGAAGAGTTTGGTTTGGTCCACAGGCTGGCCGAGGATGAAGAGTTTGGTTTGGTCCACAGGCTGGCCGAGGATGAAGAGTTTGGTTTGGTCCACAGGCTGGCCGAGGATGAAGAGTTTGGTTTGGTCCACAGGCTGGCCGAGGATGAAGAGTTTGGTTTGGTCCACAGGCTGGCCGAGGATGAAGAGTTTGGTTTGGTCCACAGGCTGGCCGAGGATGAAGAGTTTGGTTTGGTCCACAGGCTGGCCGAGGATGAAGAGTTTGGTTTGGTCCACAGGCTGGCCGAGGATGAAGAGTTTGGTTTGGTCCACATGCTGGCCGAGGATGAAGAGTTTGGTTTGGTCCACAGGCTGGCCGAGGATGAAGAGTTTGGTTTGGTCCACAGGCTGGCCGAGGATGAAGAGTTTGGTTTGGTCCACAGGCTGGCCGAGGATGAAGAGTTTGGTTTGGTCCACAGGCTGGCCGAGGATGAAGAGTTTGGTTTGGTCCACAGGCTGGCCGAGGATGAAGAGTTTGGTTTGGTCCACAGGCTGGCCGAGGATGAAGAGTTTGGTTTGGTCCACAGGCTGGCCGAGGATGAAGAGTTTGGTTTGGTCCACAGGCTGGCCGAGGATGAAGAGTTTGGTTTGGTCCACAGGCTGGCCGAGGATGAAGAGTTTGGTTTGGTCCACAGGCTGGCCGAGGATGAAGAGTTTGGTTTGGTCCACAGGCTGGCCGAGGATGAAGAGTTTGGTTTGGTCCACAGGCTGGCCGAGGATGAAGAGTTTGGTTTGGTCCAAAGGCTGGCCGAGGATGAAGAGTTTGGTTTGGTCCACAGGCTGGCCGAGGATGAAGAGTTTGGTTTGGTCCACAGGCTGGCCGAGGATGAAGAGTTTGGTTTGGTCCACAGACTGGCCGAGGATGAAGAGTTTGGTTTGGTCCACAGCCTGGCCGAGGATGAAGAGTTTGGTTTGGTCCACAGACTGGCCGAGGATGAAGAGTTTGGTTTGGTCCACAGACTGGCCGAGGATGAAGAGCTTGGTTTGGTCCACAGACTGGCCGAGGATGAAGAGCTTGGTTTGGTCCACAGACTGGCCGAGGATGAAGAGTTTGGTTTGGTAAAGAGACTGGCCGAGGATGAAGAGCTTGGTTTGGTCCACAGGCTGGCCGAGGATGAAGAGCTTGGTTTGGTAAAGAGACTGGCCGAGGATGAAGAGTTTGCTTTGGTCCACAGGCTGGCCGAGGATGAAGAGTTTGCTTTGGTCCACAGGCTGGCCGAGGATGAAGAGTTTGCTTTGGTCCACAGGCTGGCCGAGGATGAAGAGTTTGCTTTGGTCCACAGGCTGGCCGAGGATGAAGAGTTTGGTTTGGTCCACAGGCTGGCCGAGGATGAAGAGTTTGGTTTGGTCCACAGGCTGGCCGAGGATGAAGAGTTTGGTTTGGTCCACAGGCTGGCCGAGGATGAAGAGTTTGGTTTGGTCCACAGGCTGGCCGAGGATGAAGAGTTTGGTTTGGTCCACAGGCTGGCCGAGGATGAAGAGTTTGGTTTGGTCCACAGGCTGGCCGAGGATGAAGAGTTTGGTTTGGTCCACAGGCTGGCCGAGGATGAAGAGTTTGGTTTGGTCCACAGGCTGGCCGAGGATGAAGAGTTTGGTTTGGTCCACAGGCTGGCCGAGGATGAAGAGTTTGGTTTGGTCCACAGGCTGGCCGAGGATGAAGAGTTTGGTTTGGTCCACAGGCTGGCCGAGGATGAAGAGTTTGGTTTGGTCCACAGGCTGGCCGAGGATGAAGAGTTTGGTTTGGTCCACAGGCTGGCCGAGGATGAAGAGTTTGGTTTGGTCCACAGGCTGGCCGAGGATGAAGAGTTTGGTTTGGTCCACAGGCTGGCCGAGGATGAAGAGTTTGGTTTGGTCCACAGGCTGGCCGAGGATGAAGAGTTTGGTTTGGTCCACAGGCTGGCCGAGGATGAAGAGTTTGGTTTGGTCCACAGGCTGGCCGAGGATGAAGAGTTTGGTTTGGTCCACAGGCTGGCCGAGGATGAAGAGTTTGGTTTGGTCCACAGGCTGGCCGAGGATGAAGAGTTTGGTTTGGTCCACAGGCTGGCCGAGGATGAAGAGTTTGGTTTGGTCCACAGGCTGGCCGAGGATGAAGAGTTTGGTTTGGTCCACAGGCTGGCCGAGGATGAAGAGTTTGGTTTGGTCCACAGGCTGGCCGAGGATGAAGAGTTTGGTTTGGTCCACAGGCTGGCCGAGGATGAAGAGTTTGGTTTGGTCCACAGGCTGGCCGAGGATGAAGAGTTTGGTTTGGTCCACAGGCTGGCCGAGGATGAAGAGTTTGGTTTGGTCCACAGGCTGGCCGAGGATGAAGAGTTTGGTTTGGTCCACAGGCTGGCCGAGGATGAAGAGTTTGGTTTGGTCCACAGGCTGGCCGAGGATGAAGAGTTTGGTTTGGTCCACAGGCTGGCCGAGGATGAAGAGTTTGGTTTGGTCCACAGGCTGGCCGAGGATGAAGAGTTTGGTTTGGTCCACAGGCTGGCCGAGGATGAAGAGTTTGGTTTGGTCCACAGGCTGGCCGAGGATGAAGAGTTTGGTTTGGTCCACAGGCTGGCCGAGGATGAAGAGTTTGGTTTGGTCCACAGGCTGGCCGAGGATGAAGAGTTTGGTTTGGTCCACAGGCTGGCCGAGGATGAAGAGTTTGGTTTGGTCCACAGGCTGGCCGAGGATGAAGAGTTTGGTTTGGTCCACAGACTGGCCGAGGATGAAGAGTTTGGTTTGGTCCACAGACTGGCCGAGGATGAAGAGTTTGGTTTGGTCCACAGACTGGCCGAGGATGAAGAGCTTGGTTTGGTCCACAGACTGGCCGAGGATGAAGAGCTTGGTTTGGTCCACAGGCTGGCCGAGGATGAAGAGCTTGGTTTGGTCCACAGGCTGGCCGAGGATGAAGAGTTTGCTTTGGTCCACAGGCTGGCCGAGGATGAAGAGTTTGCTTTGGTCCACAGGCTGGCCGAGGATGAAGAGTTTGCTTTGGTCCACAGGCTGGCCGAGGATGAAGAGTTTGCTTTGGTCCACAGGCTGGCCGAGGATGAAGAGTTTGCTTTGGTCCACAGGCTGGCCGAGGATGAAGAGTTTGCTTTGGTCCACAGGCTGGCCGAGGATGAAGAGTTTGCTTTGGTCCACAGGCTGGCCGAGGATGAAGAGTTTGCTTTGGTCCACAGGCTGGCCGAGGATGAAGAGTTTGCTTTGGTCCACAGGCTGGCCGAGGATGAAGAGTTTGCTTTGGTCCACAGGCTGGCCGAGGATGAAGAGTTTGCTTTGGTCCACAGGCTGGCCGAGGATGAAGAGTTTGCTTTGGTCCACAGGCTGGCCGAGGATGAAGAGTTTGCTTTGGTCCACAGGCTGGCCGAGGATGAAGAGTTTGGTTTGGTCCACAGGCTGGCCGAGGATGAAGAGTTTGGTTTGGTCCACAGGCTGGCCGAGGATGAAGAGTTTGCTTTGGTCCACAGGCTGGCCGAGGATGAAGAGTTTGCTTTGGTCCACAGGCTGGCCGAGGATGAAGAGTTTGCTTTGGTCCACAGGCTGGCCGAGGATGAAGAGTTTGGTTTGGTCCACAGGCTGGCCGAGGATGAAGAGTTTGGTTTGGTCCACAGGCTGGCCGAGGATGAAGAGTTTGGTTTGGTCCACAGGCTGGCCGAGGATGAAGAGTTTGGTTTGGTCCACAGGCTGGCCGAGGATGAAGAGTTTGGTTTGGTCCACAGGCTGGCCGAGGATGAAGTGTTTGGTTTGGTAAAGAGACTTGCCGAGGATGAAGAGTTTGCTTTGGTCCACAGGCTGGCCGAGGATGAAGAGTTTGGTTTGGTCCACAGGCTGGCCGAGGATGAAGAGTTTGGTTTGGTCCACAGGCTGGCCGAGGATGAAGAGTTTGGTTTGGTCCACAGGCTGGCCGAGGATGAAGAGTTTGGTTTGGTCCACAGGCTGGCCGAGGATGAAGAGTTTGGTTTGGTCCACAGGCTGGCCGAGGATGAAGAGTTTGGTTTGGTCCACAGGCTGGCCGAGGATGAAGAGTTTGGTTTGGTCCACAGGCTGGCCGAGGATGAAGAGTTTGGTTTGGTCCACAGGCTGGCCGAGGATGAAGAGTTTGGTTTGGTCCACAGGCTGGCCGAGGATGAAGAGTTTGGTTTGGTCCACAGGCTGGCCGAGGATGAAGAGTTTGGTTTGGTCCACAGGCTGGCCGAGGATGAAGAGTTTGGTTTGGTCCACAGGCTGGCCGAGGATGAAGAGTTTGGTTTGGTCCACAGGCTGGCCGAGGATGAAGAGTTTGGTTTGGTCCACAGGCTGGCCGAGGATGAAGAGTTTGGTTTGGTCCACAGGCTGGCCGAGGATGAAGAGTTTGGTTTGGTCCACAGGCTGGCCGAGGATGAAGAGTTTGGTTTGGTCCACAGGCTGGCCGAGGATGAAGAGTTTGGTTTGGTCCACAGGCTGGCCGAGGATGAAGAGTTTGGTTTGGTCCACAGGCTGGCCGAGGATGAAGAGTTTGGTTTGGTCCACAGGCTGGCCGAGGATGAAGAGTTTGGTTTGGTCCACAGGCTGGCCGAGGATGAAGAGTTTGGTTTGGTCCACAGGCTGGCCGAGGATGAAGAGTTTGGTTTGGTCCACAGGCTGGCCGAGGATGAAGAGTTTGGTTTGATCCACAGGCTGGCCGAGGATGAAGAGTTTGGTTTGGTCCACAGGCTGGCCGAGGATGAAGAGCTTGGTTTGGTCCACAGACTGGCCGAGGATGAAGAGCTTGGTTTGGTAAAGAGACTGGCCGAGGATGAAGAGCTTGGTTTGGTCCACAGGCTGGCCGAGGATGAAGAGCTTGGTTTGGTAAAGAGACTGGCCGAGGATGAAGAGTTTGCTTTGGTCCACAGGCTGGCCGAGGATGAAGAGTTTGCTTTGGTCCACAGGCTGGCCGAGGATGAAGAGTTTGCTTTGGTCCACAGGCTGGCCGAGGATGAAGAGTTTGCTTTGGTCCACAGGCTGGCCGAGGATGAAGAGTTTGGTTTGGTCCACAGGCTGGCCGAGGATGAAGAGTTTGGTTTGGTCCACAGGCTGGCCGAGGATGAAGAGTTTGGTTTGGTCCACAGGCTGGCCGAGGATGAAGAGTTTGGTTTGGTCCACAGGCTGGCCGAGGATGAAGAGTTTGGTTTGGTCCACAGGCTGGCCGAGGATGAAGAGTTTGGTTTGGTCCACAGGCTGGCCGAGGATGAAGAGTTTGGTTTGGTCCACAGGCTGGCCGAGGATGAAGAGTTTGGTTTGGTCCACAGGCTGGCCGAGGATGAAGAGTTTGGTTTGGTCCACAGGCTGGCCGAGGATGAAGAGTTTGGTTTGGTCCACAGGCTGGCCGAGGATGAAGAGTTTGGTTTGGTCCACAGGCTGGCCGAGGATGAAGAGTTTGGTTTGGTCCACAGGCTGGCCGAGGATGAAGAGTTTGGTTTGGTCCACAGGCTGGCCGAGGATGAAGAGTTTGGTTTGGTCCACAGGCTGGCCGAGGATGAAGAGTTTGGTTTGGTCCACAGGCTGGCCGAGGATGAAGAGTTTGGTTTGGTCCACAGGCTGGCCGAGGATGAAGAGTTTGGTTTGGTCCACAGGCTGGCCGAGGATGAAGAGTTTGGTTTGGTCCACAGGCTGGCCGAGGATGAAGAGTTTGGTTTGGTCCACAGGCTGGCCGAGGATGAAGAGTTTGGTTTGGTCCACAGGCTGGCCGAGGATGAAGAGTTTGGTTTGGTCCACAGGCTGGCCGAGGATGAAGAGTTTGGTTTGGTCCACAGGCTGGCCGAGGATGAAGAGTTTGGTTTGGTCCACAGGCTGGCCGAGGATGAAGAGTTTGGTTTGGTCCACAGGCTGGCCGAGGATGAAGAGTTTGGTTTGGTCCACAGGCTGGCCGAGGATGAAGAGTTTGGTTTGGTCCACAGGCTGGCCGAGGATGAAGAGTTTGGTTTGGTCCACAGGCTGGCCGAGGATGAAGAGTTTGGTTTGGTCCACAGGCTGGCCGAGGATGAAGAGTTTGGTTTGGTCCACAGGCTGGCCGAGGATGAAGAGTTTGGTTTGGTCCACAGGCTGGCCGAGGATGAAGAGTTTGGTTTGGTCCACAGGCTGGCCGAGGATGAAGAGTTTGGTTTGGTCCACAGGCTGGCCGAGGATGAAGAGTTTGGTTTGGTCCACAGGCTGGCCGAGGATGAAGAGTTTGGTTTGGTCCACAGGCTGGCCGAGGATGAAGAGTTTGGTTTGGTCCACAGGCTGGCCGAGGATGAAGAGTTTGGTTTGGTCCACAGGCTGGCCGAGGATGAAGAGTTTGGTTTGGTCCACAGGCTGGCCGAGGATGAAGAGTTTGGTTTGGTCCACAGGCTGGCCGAGGATGAAGAGTTTGGTTTGGTCCACAGGCTGGCCGAGGATGAAGAGTTTGGTTTGGTCCACAGGCTGGCCGAGGATGAAGAGTTTGGTTTGGTCCACAGGCTGGCCGAGGATGAAGAGTTTGGTTTGGTCCACAGGCTGGCCGAGGATGAAGAGTTTGGTTTGGTCCACAGGCTGGCCGAGGATGAAGAGTTTGGTTTGGTCCACAGGCTGGCCGAGGATGAAGAGTTTGGTTTGGTCCACAGGCTGGCCGAGGATGAAGAGTTTGGTTTGGTCCACAGGCTGGCCGAGGATGAAGAGTTTGGTTTGGTCCACAGGCTGGCCGAGGATGAAGAGTTTGGTTTGGTCCACAGGCTGGCCGAGGATGAAGAGTTTGGTTTGGTCCACAGGCTGGCCGAGGATGAAGAGTTTGGTTTGGTCCACAGGCTGGCCGAGGATGAAGAGTTTGGTTTGGTCCACAGGCTGGCCGAGGATGAAGAGTTTGGTTTGGTCCACAGGCTGGCCGAGGATGAAGAGTTTGGTTTGGTCCACAGGCTGGCCGAGGATGAAGAGTTTGGTTTGGTCCACAGGCTGGCCGAGGATGAAGAGTTTGGTTTGGTCCACAGGCTGGCCGAGGATGAAGAGTTTGGTTTGGTCCACAGGCTGGCCGAGGATGAAGAGTTTGGTTTGGTCCACAGGCTGGCCGAGGATGAAGAGCTTGGTTTGGTCCACAGGCTGGCCGAGGATGAAGAGCTTGGTTTGGTAAAGAGACTGGCCGAGGATGAAGAGCTTGGTTTGGTCCACAGGCTGGCCGAGGATGAAGAGCTTGGTTTGGTAAAGAGACTGGCCGAGGATGAAGAGCTTGGTTTGGTCCACAGGCTGGCCGAGGATGAAGAGTTTGGTTTGGTCCACAGGCTGGCCGAGGATGAAGAGTTTGGTTTGGTCCACAGGCTGGCCGAGGATGAAGAGTTTGGTTTGGTCCACAGGCTGGCCGAGGATGAAGAGTTTGGTTTGGTCCACAGGCTGGCCGAGGATGAAGAGTTTGGTTTGGTCCACAGGCTGGCCGAGGATGAAGAGTTTGGTTTGGTCCACAGGCTGGCCGAGGATGAAGAGTTTGGTTTGGTCCACAGGCTGGCCGAGGATGAAGAGTTTGGTTTGGTCCACAGGCTGGCCGAGGATGAAGAGTTTGGTTTGGTCCACAGGCTGGCCGAGGATGAAGAGTTTGGTTTGGTCCACAGGCTGGCCGAGGATGAAGAGTTTGGTTTGGTCCACAGGCTGGCCGAGGATGAAGAGTTTGGTTTGGTCCACAGGCTGGCCGAGGATGAAGAGTTTGGTTTGGTCCACAGGCTGGCCGAGGATGAAGAGTTTGGTTTGGTCCACAGGCTGGCCGAGGATGAAGAGTTTGGTTTGGTCCACAGGCTGGCCGAGGATGAAGAGTTTGGTTTGGTCCACAGGCTGGCCGAGGATGAAGAGTTTGGTTTGGTCCACAGGCTGGCCGAGGATGAAGAGTTTGGTTTGTTCCACAGGCTGGCCGAGGATGAAGAGTTTGGTTTGGTCCACAGGCTGGCCGAGGATGAAGAGTTTGGTTTGGTCCACAGGCTGGCCGAGGATGAAGAGTTTGGTTTGGTCCACAGGCTGGCCGAGGATGAAGAGTTTGGTTTGGTCCACAGGCTGGCCGAGGATGAAGAGTTTGGTTTGGTCCACAGGCTGGCCGAGGATGAAGAGTTTGGTTTGGTCCACAGGCTGGCCGAGGATGAAGAGTTTGGTTTGGTCCACAGGCTGGCCGAGGATGAAGAGTTTGGTTTGGTCCACAGACTGGCCGAGGATGAAGAGTTTGGTTTGGTCCACAGGCTGGCCGAGGATGAAGAGTTTGGTTTGGTCCACAGACTGGCCGAGGATGAAGAGCTTGGTTTGGTCCACAGACTGGCCGAGGATGAAGAGCTTGGTTTGGTCCACAGACTGGCCGAGGATGAAGAGCTTGGTTTGGTCCACAGACTGGCCGAGGATGAAGAGCTTGGTTTGGTAAAGAGACTGGCCGAGGATGAAGAGCTTGGTTTGGTCCACAGGCTGGCCGAGGATGAAGAGTTTGCTTTGGTCCACAGGCTGGCCGAGGATGAAGAGTTTGCTTTGGTCCACAGGCTGGCCGAGGATGAAGAGTTTGCTTTGGTCCACAGGCTGGCCGAGGATGAAGAGTTTGCTTTGGTCCACAGGCTGGCCGAGGATGAAGAGTTTGCTTTGGTCCACAGGCTGGCCGAGGATGAAGAGTTTGCTTTGGTCCACAGGCTGGCCGAGGATGAAGAGTTTGCTTTGGTCCACAGGCTGGCCGAGGATGAAGAGTTTGGTTTGGTCCACAGGCTGGCCGAGGATGAAGAGTTTGGTTTGGTCCACAGGCTGGCCGAGGATGAAGAGTTTGGTTTGGTCCACAGGCTGGCCGAGGATGAAGAGTTTGGTTTGGTCCACAGGCTGGCCGAGGATGAAGAGTTTGGTTTGGTCCACAGGCTGGCCGAGGATGAAGAGTTTGGTTTGGTCCACAGGCTGGCCGAGGATGAAGAGTTTGGTTTGGTCCACAGGCTGGCCGAGGATGAAGAGTTTGGTTTGGTCCACAGGCTGGCCGAGGATGAAGAGTTTGGTTTGGTCCACAGGCTGGCCGAGGATGAAGTGTTTGGTTTGGTAAAGAGACTTGCCGAGGATGAAGAGTTTGCTTTGGTCCACAGGCTGGCCGAGGATGAAGAGTTTGGTTTGGTCCACAGGGTGGCCGAGGATGAAGAGTTTGCTTTGGTCCACAGGCTGGCCGAGGATGAAGAGTTTGGTTTGGTCCACAGGCTGGCCGAGGATGAAGAGTTTGGTTTGGTCCACAGGCTGGCCGAGGATGAAGAGTTTGGTTTGGTCCACAGGCTGGCCGAGGATGAAGAGTTTGGTTTGGTCCACAGGCTGGCCGAGGATGAAGAGTTTGGTTTGGTCCACAGGCTGGCCGAGGATGAAGAGTTTGGTTTGGTCCACAGGCTGGCCGAGGATGAAGAGTTTGGTTTGGTCCACAGGCTGGCCGAGGATGAAGAGTTTGGTTTGGTCCACAGGCTGGCCGAGGATGAAGAGTTTGGTTTGGTCCACAGGCTGGCCGAGGATGAAGAGTTTGGTTTGGTCCACAGGCTGGCCGAGGATGAAGAGTTTGGTTTGGTCCACAGGCTGGCCGAGGATGAAGAGTTTGGTTTGGTCCACAGGCTGGCCGAGGATGAAGAGTTTGGTTTGGTCCACAGGCTGGCCGAGGATGAAGAGTTTGGTTTGGTCCACAGGCTGGCCGAGGATGAAGAGTTTGGTTTGGTCCACAGGCTGGCCGAGGATGAAGAGTTTGGTTTGGTCCACAGGCTGGCCGAGGATGAAGAGTTTGGTTTGGTCCACAGGCTGGCCGAGGATGAAGAGTTTGGTTTGGTCCACAGGCTGGCCGAGGATGAAGAGTTTGGTTTGGTCCACAGGCTGGCCGAGGATGAAGAGTTTGGTTTGGTCCACAGGCTGGCCGAGGATGAAGAGTTTGGTTTGGTCCACAGGCTGGCCGAGGATGAAGAGTTTGGTTTGGTCCACAGGCTGGCCGAGGATGAAGTGTTTGGTTTGGTAAAGAGACTTGCCGAGGATGAAGAGTTTGGTTTGGTCCACAGGCTGGCCGAGGATGAAGAGTTTGGTTTGGTCCACAGGCTGGCCGAGGATGAAGAGTTTGGTTTGGTCCACAGGCTGGCCGAGGATGAAGTGTTTGGTTTGGTAAAGAGACTTGCCGAGGATGAAGAGTTTGGTTTGGTAAAGAGACTTGCCGAGGATGAAGAGTTTGGTTTGGTCCACAGGCTGGCCGAGGATGAAGAGTTTGGTTTGGTCCACAGGCTGGCCGAGGATGAAGAGTTTGGTTTGGTCCACAGGCTGGCCGAGGATGAAGAGTTTGGTTTGGTCCACAGGCTGGCCGAGGATGAAGAGTTTGGTTTGGTCCACAGGCTGGCCGAGGATGAAGAGTTTGGTTTGGTCCCACAGGCTGGCCGAGGATGAAGAGTTTGGTTTGGTCCACAGGCTGGCCGAGGATGAAGAGTTTGGTTTGGTCCACAGGCTGGCCGAGGATGAAGAGTTTGGTTTGGTCCACAGGCTGGCCGAGGATGAAGAGTTTGGTTTGGTCCACAGGCTGGCCGAGGATGAAGAGTTTGGTTTGGTCCACAGGCTGGCCGAGGATGAAGAGTTTGGTTTGGTCCACAGGCTGGCCGAGGATGAAGAGTTTGGTTTGGTCCACAGGCTGGCCGAGGATGAAGAGTTTGGTTTGGTCCACAGGCTGGCCGAGGATGAAGAGTTTGGTTTGGTCCACAGGCTGGCCGAGGATGAAGAGTTTGGTTTGGTCCACAGGCTGGCCGAGGATGAAGAGTTTGGTTTGGTCCACAGGCTGGCCGAGGATGAAGAGTTTGGTTTGGTCCACAGGCTGGCCGAGGATGAAGAGTTTGGTTTGGTCCACAGGCTGGCCGAGGATGAAGAGTTTGGTTTGGTCCACAGGCTGGCCGAGGATGAAGAGTTTGGTTTGGTCCACAGGCTGGCCGAGGATGAAGAGTTTGGTTTGGTCCACAGGCTGGCCGAGGATGAAGAGTTTGGTTTGGTCCACAGGCTGGCCGAGGATGAAGAGTTTGGTTTGGTCCACAGGCTGGCCGAGGATGAAGAGTTTGGTTTGGTCCACAGGCTGGCCGAGGATGAAGAGTTTGGTTTGGTCCACAGGCTGGCCGAGGATGAAGAGTTTGGTTTGGTCCACAGGCTGGCCGAGGATGAAGAGTTTGGTTTGGTCCACAGGCTGGCCGAGGATGAAGAGTTTGGTTTGGTCCACAGGCTGGCCGAGGATGAAGAGTTTGGTTTGGTCCACAGGCTGGCCGAGGATGAAGAGTTTGGTTTGGTCCACAGGCTGGCCGAGGATGAAGAGTTTGGTTTGGTCCACAGGCTGGCCGAGGATGAAGAGTTTGGTTTGGTCCACAGGCTGGCCGAGGATGAAGAGTTTGGTTTGGTCCACAGGCTGGCCGAGGATGAAGAGTTTGGTTTGGTCCACTGGCTGGCCGAGGATGAAGAGTTTGGTTTGGTCCACAGGCTGGCCGAGGATGAAGAGTTTGGTTTGGTCCACAGGCTGGCCGAGGATGAAGAGTTTGGTTTGGTCCACAGGCTGGCCGAGGATGAAGAGTTTGGTTTGGTCACAGGCTGGCCGAGGATGAAGAGTTTGGTTTGGTCCACAGGCTGGCCGAGGATGAAGAGTTTGGTTTGGTCCACAGGCTGGCCGAGGATGAAGAGTTTGGTTTGGTCCACAGACTGGCCGAGGATGAAGAGTTTGGTTTGGTCCACAGACTGGCCGAGGATGAAGAGTTTGGTTTGGTCCACAGACTGGCCGAGGATGAAGAGCTTGGTTTGGTCCACAGACTGGCCGAGGATGAAGAGCTTGGTTTGGTCCACAGACTGGCCGAGGATGAAGAGCTTGGTTTGGTCCACAGACTGGCCGAGGATGAAGAGCTTGGTTTGGTCCACAGACTGGCCGAGGATGAAGAGCTTGGTTTGGTAAAGAGACTGGCCGAGGATGAAGAGCTTGGTTTGGTCCACAGGCTGGCCGAGGATGAAGAGCTTGGTTTGGTAAAGAGACTGGCCGAGGATGAAGAGCTTGGTTTGGTCCACAGGCTGGCCGAGGATGAAGAGTTTGGTTTGGTCCACAGGCTGGCCGAGGATGAAGAGTTTGGTTTGGTCCACAGGCTGGCCGAGGATGAAGAGTTTGGTTTGGTCCACAGGCTGGCCGAGGATGAAGAGTTTGGTTTGGTCCACAGGCTGGCCGAGGATGAAGAGTTTGGTTTGGTCCACAGGCTGGCCGAGGATGAAGAGTTTGGTTTGGTCCACAGGCTGGCCGAGGATGAAGAGTTTGGTTTGGTCCACAGGCTGGCCGAGGATGAAGAGTTTGGTTTGGTCCACAGGCTGGCCGAGGATGAAGAGTTTGGTTTGGTCCACAGGCTGGCCGAGGATGAAGAGTTTGGTTTGGTCCACAGGCTGGCCGAGGATGAAGAGTTTGGTTTGGTCCACAGGCTGGCCGAGGATGAAGAGTTTGGTTTGGTCCACAGGCTGGCCGAGGATGAAGAGTTTGGTTTGGTCCACAGGCTGGCCGAGGATGAAGAGTTTGGTTTGGTCCACAGGCTGGCCGAGGATGAAGAGTTTGGTTTGGTCCACAGGCTGGCCGAGGATGAAGAGTTTGGTTTGGTCCACAGGCTGGCCGAGGATGAAGAGTTTGGTTTGGTCCACAGGCTGGCCGAGGATGAAGAGTTTGGTTTGGTCCACAGGCTGGCCGAGGATGAAGAGTTTGGTTTGGTCCACAGGCTGGCCGAGGATGAAGAGTTTGGTTTGGTCCACAGGCTGGCCGAGGATGAAGAGTTTGGTTTGGTCCACAGGCTGGCCGAGGATGAAGAGTTTGGTTTGGTCCACAGGCTGGCCGAGGATGAAGAGTTTGGTTTGGTCCACAGGCTGGCCGAGGATGAAGAGTTTGGTTTGGTCCACAGGCTGGCCGAGGATGAAGAGTTTGGTTTGGTCCACAGGCTGGCCGAGGATGAAGAGTTTGGTTTGGTCCACAGGCTGGCCGAGGATGAAGAGTTTGGTTTGGTCCACAGGCTGGCCGAGGATGAAGAGTTTGGTTTGGTCCACAGGCTGGCCGAGGATGAAGAGTTTGGTTTGGTCCACTGGCTGGCCGAGGATGAAGAGTTTGGTTTGGTCCACTGGCTGGCCGAGGATGAAGAGTTTGGTTTGGTCCACAGGCTGGCCGAGGATGAAGAGTTTGGTTTGGTCCACAGGCTGGCCGAGGATGAAGAGTTTGGTTTGGTCCACAGGCTGGCCGAGGATGAAGAGTTTGGTTTGGTCCACAGGCTGGCCGAGGATGAAGAGTTTGGTTTGGTCCACAGGCTGGCCGAGGATGAAGAGTTTGGTTTGGTCCACAGGCTGGCCGAGGATGAAGAGTTTGGTTTGGTCCACAGACTGGCCGAGGATGAAGAGTTTGGTTTGGTCCACAGACTGGCCGAGGATGAAGAGTTTGGTTTGGTCCACAGACTGGCCGAGGATGAAGAGCTTGGTTTGGTCCACAGACTGGCCGAGGATGAAGAGCTTGGTTTGGTCCACAGACTGGCCGAGGATGAAGAGCTTGGTTTGGTAAAGAGACTGGCCGAGGATGAAGAGCTTGGTTTGGTCCACAGGCTGGCCGAGGATGAAGAGCTTGGTTTGGTAAAGAGACTGGCCGAGGATGAAGAGTTTGCTTTGGTCCACAGGCTGGCCGAGGATGAAGAGTTTGCTTTGGTCCACAGGCTGGCCGAGGATGAAGAGTTTGCTTTGGTCCACAGGCTGGCCGAGGATGAAGAGTTTGGTTTGGTCCACAGGCTGGCCGAGGATGAAGAGCTTGGTTTGGTAAAGAGACTGGCCGAGGATGAAGAGCTTGGTTTGGTCCACAGACTGGCCGAGGATGAAGAGCTTGGTTTGGTAAAGAGACTGGCCGAGGATGAAGAGCTTGGTTTGGTAAAGAGACTGGCCGAGGATGAAGAGCTTGGTTTGGTAAAGAGACTGGCCGAGGATGAAGAGCTTGGTTTGGTAAAGAGACTGGCCGAGGATGAAGAGTTTGCTTTGGTCCACAGGCTGGCCGAGGATGAAGAGTTTGCTTTGGTCCACAGGCTGGCCGAGGATGAAGATTTTGGTTTGGTCCAGAAGACTGGCCGGCCGAGGAGCAAGAGTTTGGTTTGGTCCAGAAGACTGGCCGAGGAGCAAGAGTTTGGTTTGGTCCAGAAGACTGGCCGAGGAGCAAGAGTTTGGTTTGGTCCAGAAGACTGGCCGAGGAGCAAGAGTTTGGTTTGGTCCAGAAGACTGGCCGAGGAGCAAGAGTTTGGTTTGGTCCAGAAGACTGGCCGAGGAGCAAGAGTTTGGTTTGGTCCAGAAGACTGGCCGAGGAGCAAGAGTTTGGTTTGGTCCAGAAGACTGGCCGAGGAGCAAGAGTTTGGTTTGGTCCAGAAGACTGGCCGAGGAGCAAGAGTTTGGTTTGGTCCAGAAGACTGGCCGAGGAGCAAGAGTTTGGTTTGGTCCAGAAGACTGGCCGAGGAGCAAGAGTTTGGTTTGGTCCAGAAGACTGGCCGAGGAGCAAGAGTTTGGTTTGGTCCAGAAGACTGGCCGAGGAGCAAGAGTTTGGTTTGGTCCAGAAGACTGGCCGAGGAGCAAGAGTTTGGTTTGGTCCAGAAGACTGGCCGAGGAGCAAGAGTTTGGTTTGGTCCAGAAGACTGGCCGAGGAGCAAGAGTTTGGTTTGGTCCAGAAGACTGGCCGAGGAGCAAGAGTTTGGTTTGGTCCAGAAGACTGGCCGAGGAGCAAGAGTTTGGTTTGGTCCAGAAGACTGGCCGAGGAGCAAGAGTTTGGTTTGGTCCAGAAGACTGGCCGAGGAGCAAGAGTTTGGTTTGGTCCAGAAGACTGGCCGAGGAGCAAGAGTTTGGTTTGGTCCAGAAGACTGGCCGAGGAGCAAGAGTTTGGTTTGGTCCAGAAGACTGGCCGAGGAGCAAGAGTTTGGTTTGGTCCAGAAGACTGGCCGAGGAGCAAGAGTTTGGTTTGGTCCAGAAGACTGGCCGAGGAGCAAGAGTTTGGTTTGGTCCAGAAGACTGGCCGAGGAGCAAGAGTTTGGTTTGGTCCAGAAGACTGGCCGAGGAGCAAGAGTTTGGTTTGGTCCAGAAGACTGGCCGAGGAGCAAGAGTTTGGTTTGGTCCAGAAGACTGGCCGAGGAGCAAGAGTTTGGTTTGGTCCAGAAGACTGGCCGAGGAGCAAGAGTTTGGTTTGGTCCAGAAGACTGGCCGAGGAGCAAGAGTTTGGTTTGGTCCAGAAGACTGGCCGAGGAGCAAGAGTTTGGTTTGGTCCAGAAGACTGGCCGAGGAGCAAGAGTTTGGTTTGGTCCAGAAGACTGGCCGAGGAGCAAGAGTTTGGTTTGGTCCAGAAGACTGGCCGAGGAGCAAGAGTTTGGTTTGGTCCAGAAGACTGGCCGAGGAGCAAGAGTTTGGTTTGGTCCAGAAGACTGGCCGAGGAGCAAGAGTTTGTTTGGTCCAGAAGACTGGCCGAGGAGCAAGAGTTTGGTTTGGTCCAGAAGACTGGCCGAGGAGCAAGAGTTTGGTTTGGTCCAGAAGACTGGCCGAGGAGCAAGAGTTTGGTTTGGTCCAGAAGACTGGCCGAGGAGCAAGAGTTTGGTTTGGTCCAGAAGACTGGCCGAGGAGCAAGAGTTTGGTTTGGTCCAGAAGACTGGCCGAGGAGCAAGAGTTTGGTTTGGTCCAGAAGACTGGCCGAGGAGCAAGAGTTTGGTTTGGTCCAGAAGACTGGCCGAGGAGCAAGAGTTTGGTTTGGTCCAGAAGACTGGCCGAGGAGCAAGAGTTTGGTTTGGTCCAGAAGACTGGCCGAGGAGCAAGAGTTTGGTTTGGTCCAGAAGACTGGCCGAGGAGCAAGAGTTTGGTTTGGTCCAGAAGACTGGCCGAGGAGCAAGAGTTTGGTTTGGTCCAGAAGACTGGCCGAGGAGCAAGAGTTTGGTTTGGTCCAGAAGACTGGCCGAGGAGCAAGAGTTTGGTTTGGTCCAGAAGACTGGCCGAGGAGCAAGAGTTTGGTTTGGTCCAGAAGACTGGCCGAGGAGCAAGAGTTTGGTTTGGTCCAGAAGACTGGCCGAGGAGCAAGAGTTTGGTTTGGTCCAGAAGACTGGCCGAGGAGCAAGAGTTTGGTTTGGTCCAGAAGACTGGCCGAGGAGCAAGAGTTTTGGTTTGGTCCAGAAGACTGGCCGAGGAGCAAGAGTTTGGTTTGGTCCAGAAGACTGGCCGAGGAGCAAGAGTTTGGTTTGGTCCAGAAGACTGGCCGAGGAGCAAGAGTTTGGTTTGGTCCAGAAGACTGGCCGAGGAGCAAGAGTTTGGTTTGGTCCAGAAGACTGGCCGAGGAGCAAGAGTTTGGTTTGGTCCAGAAGACTGGCCGAGGAGCAAGAGTTTGGTTTGGTCCAGAAGACTGGCCGAGGAGCAAGAGTTTGGTTTGGTCCAGAAGACTGGCCGAGGAGCAAGAGTTTGGTTTGGTCCAGAAGACTGGCCGAGGAGCAAGAGTTTGGTTTGGTCCAGAAGACTGGCCGAGGAGCAAGAGTTTGGTTTGGTCCAGAAGACTGGCCGAGGAGCAAGAGTTTGCTTTGGTCCACAGGCTGGCCGAGGATGAAGAGTTTGCTTTGGTCCACAGGCTGGCCGAGGATGAAGAGTTTGGTTTGGTCCACAGGCTGGCCGAGGATGAAGAGTTTGGTTTGGTCCACAGGCTGGCCGAGGATGAAGAGTTTGGTTTGGTCCACAGGCTGGCCGAGGATGAAGAGTTTGGTTTGGTCCACAGGCTGGCCGAGGATGAAGAGTTTGGTTTGGTCCACAGGCTGGCCGAGGATGAAGAGTTTGGTTTGGTCCACAGGCTGGCCGAGGATGAAGAGTTTGGTTTGGTCCACAGGCTGGCCGAGGATGAAGAGTTTGGTTTGGTCCACAGGCTGGCCGAGGATGAAGAGTTTGGTTTGGTCCACAGGCTGGCCGAGGATGAAGAGTTTGGTTTGGTCCACAGGCTGGCCGAGGATGAAGAGTTTGGTTTGGTCCACAGGCTGGCCGAGGATGAAGAGTTTGGTTTGGTCCACAGGCTGGCCGAGGATGAAGAGTTTGGTTTGGTCCACAGGCTGGCCGAGGATGAAGAGTTTGGTTTGGTCCACAGGCTGGCCGAGGATGAAGAGTTTGGTTTGGTCCACAGGCTGGCCGAGGATGAAGAGTTTGGTTTGGTCCACAGGCTGGCCGAGGATGAAGAGTTTGGTTTGGTCCACAGGCTGGCCGAGGATGAAGAGTTTGGTTTGGTCCACAGGCTGGCCGAGGATGAAGAGTTTGGTTTGGTCCACAGGCTGGCCGAGGATGAAGAGTTTGGTTTGGTCCACAGGCTGGCCGAGGATGAAGAGTTTGGTTTGGTCCACAGGCTGGCCGAGGATGAAGAGTTTGGTTTGGTCCACAGGCTGGCCGAGGATGAAGAGTTTGGTTTGGTCCACAGGCTGGCCGAGGATGAAGAGTTTGGTTTGGTCCACAGACTGGCCGAGGATGAAGAGTTTGGTTTGGTCCACAGACTGGCCGAGGATGAAGAGTTTGGTTTGGTCCACAGACTGGCCGAGGATGAAGAGTTTGGTTTGGTCCACAGCCTGGCCGAGGATGAAGAGTTTGGTTTGGTCCACAGACTGGCCGAGGATGAAGAGTTTGGTTTGGTCCACAGACTGGCCGAGGATGAAGAGCTTGGTTTGGTCCACAGGCTGGCCGAGGATGAAGAGCTTGGTTTGGTAAAGAGACTGGCCGAGGATGAAGAGCTTGGTTTGGTCCACAGGCTGGCCGAGGATGAAGAGCTTGGTTTGGTAAAGAGACTGGCCGAGGATGAAGAGTTTGCTTTGGTCCACAGGCTGGCCGAGGATGAAGAGTTTGCTTTGGTCCACAGGCTGGCCGAGGATGAAGAGTTTGCTTTGGTCCACAGGCTGGCCGAGGATGAAGAGTTTGGTTTGGTCCACAGGCTGGCCGAGGATGAAGAGCTTGGTTTGGTAAAGAGACTGGCCGAGGATGAAGAGCTTGGTTTGGTCCACAGACTGGCCGAGGATGAAGAGCTTGGTTTGGTAAAGAGACTGGCCGAGGATGAAGAGTTTGGTTTGGTAAAGAGACTGGCCGAGGATGAAGAGTTTGGTTTGGTCCACAGGCTGGCCGAGGATGAAGAGTTTGGTTTGGTCCACAGGCTGGCCGAGGATGAAGAGTTTGGTTTGGTCCACAGGCTGGCCGAGGATGAAGAGTTTGGTTTGGTCCACAGGCTGGCCGAGGATGAAGAGTTTGGTTTGGTCCACAGGCTGGCCGAGGATGAAGAGTTTGCTTTGGTCCACAGGCTGGCCGAGGATGAAGAGTTTGGTTTGGTCCACAGGCTGGCCGAGGATGAAGAGTTTGCTTTGGTCCACAGGCTGGCCGAGGATGAAGAGTTTGGTTTGGTCCACAGGCTGGCCGAGGATGAAGAGTTTGGTTTGGTCCACAGGCTGGCCGAGGATGAAGAGTTTGGTTTGGTCCACAGGCTGGCCGAGGATGAAGAGTTTGGTTTGGTCCACAGGCTGGCCGAGGATGAAGAGTTTGGTTTGGTCCACAGGCTGGCCGAGGATGAAGAGTTTGGTTTGGTCCACAGGCTGGCCGAGGATGAAGAGTTTGCTTTGGTCCACAGGCTGGCCGAGGATGAAGAGTTTGGTTTGGTCCACAGGCTGGCCGAGGATGAAGAGTTTGGTTTGGTCCACAGGCTGGCCGAGGATGAAGAGTTTGGTTTGGTCCACAGGCTGGCCGAGGATGAAGAGTTTGGTTTGGTCCACAGGCTGGCCGAGGATGAAGAGTTTGGTTTGGTCCACAGGCTGGCCGAGGATGAAGAGTTTGGTTTGGTCCACAGGCTGGCCGAGGATGAAGAGTTTGGTTTGGTCCACAGGCTGGCCGAGGATGAAGAGTTTGGTTTGGTCCACAGGCTGGCCGAGGATGAAGAGTTTGGTTTGGTCCACAGGCTGGCCGAGGATGAAGAGTTTGGTTTGGTCCACAGGCTGGCCGAGGATGAAGAGTTTGGTTTGGTCCACAGGCTGGCCGAGGATGAAGAGTTTGGTTTGGTCCACAGGCTGGCCGAGGATGAAGAGTTTGGTTTGGTCCACAGGCTGGCCGAGGATGAAGAGTTTGGTTTGGTCCACAGGCTGGCCGAGGATGAAGAGTTTGGTTTGGTCCACAGGCTGGCCGAGGATGAAGAGTTTGGTTTGGTCCACAGGCTGGCCGAGGATGAAGAGTTTGGTTTGGTCCACAGGCTGGCCGAGGATGAAGAGTTTGGTTTGGTCCACAGGCTGGCCGAGGATGAAGAGTTTGGTTTGGTCCACAGGCTGGCCGAGGATGAAGAGTTTGGTTTGGTCCACAGGCTGGCCGAGGATGAAGAGTTTGGTTTGGTCCACAGGCTGGCCGAGGATGAAGAGTTTGGTTTGGTCCACAGGCTGGCCGAGGATGAAGAGTTTGGTTTGGTCCACAGGCTGGCCGAGGATGAAGAGTTTGGTTTGGTCCACAGGCTGGCCGAGGATGAAGAGTTTGGTTTGGTCCACAGGCTGGCCGAGGATGAAGAGTTTGGTTTGGTCCACAGGCTGGCCGAGGATGAAGAGTTTGGTTTGGTCCACAGGCTGGCCGAGGATGAAGAGTTTGGTTTGGTCCACAGGCTGGCCGAGGATGAAGAGTTTGGTTTGGTCCACAGGCTGGCCGAGGATGAAGAGTTTGGTTTGGTCCACAGGCTGGCCGAGGATGAAGAGTTTGGTTTGGTCCACAGGCTGGCCGAGGATGAAGAGTTTGGTTTGGTCCACAGGCTGGCCGAGGATGAAGAGTTTGGTTTGGTCCACAGGCTGGCCGAGGATGAAGAGTTTGGTTTGGTCCACAGGCTGGCCGAGGATGAAGAGTTTGGTTTGGTCCACAGGCTGGCCGAGGATGAAGAGTTTGGTTTGGTCCACAGGCTGGCCGAGGATGAAGAGTTTGGTTTGGTCCACAGGCTGGCCGAGGATGAAGAGTTTGGTTTGGTCCACAGGCTGGCCGAGGATGAAGAGTTTGGTTTGGTCCACAGGCTGGCCGAGGATGAAGAGTTTGGTTTGGTCCACAGGCTGGCCGAGGATGAAGAGTTTGGTTTGGTCCACAGGCTGGCCGAGGATGAAGAGTTTGGTTTGGTCCACAGGCTGGCCGAGGATGAAGAGTTTGGTTTGGTCCACAGGCTGGCCGAGGATGAAGAGTTTGGTTTGGTCCACAGGCTGGCCGAGGATGAAGAGTTTGGTTTGGTCCACAGGCTGGCCGAGGATGAAGAGTTTGGTTTGGTCCACAGGCTGGCCGAGGATGAAGAGTTTGGTTTGGTCCACAGGCTGGCCGAGGATGAAGAGTTTGGTTTGGTCCACAGGCTGGCCGAGGATGAAGAGTTTGGTTTGGTCCACAGGCTGGCCGAGGATGAAGAGTTTGGTTTGGTCCACAGGCTGGCCGAGGATGAAGAGTTTGGTTTGGTCCACAGGCTGGCCGAGGATGAAGAGTTTGGTTTGGTCCACAGACTGGCCGAGGATGAAGAGTTTGGTTTGGTCCACAGACTGGCCGAGGATGAAGAGCTTGGTTTGGTCCACAGACTGGCCGAGGATGAAGAGCTTGGTTTGGTCCACAGACTGGCCGAGGATGAAGAGCTTGGTTTGGTCCACAGACTGGCCGAGGATGAAGAGCTTGGTTTGGTAAAGAGACTGGCCGAGGATGAAGAGCTTGGTTTGGTCCACAGGCTGGCCGAGGATGAAGAGTTTGCTTTGGTCCACAGGCTGGCCGAGGATGAAGAGTTTGCTTTGGTCCACAGGCTGGCCGAGGATGAAGAGTTTGCTTTGGTCCACAGGCTGGCCGAGGATGAAGAGTTTGCTTTGGTCCACAGGCTGGCCGAGGATGAAGAGTTTGCTTTGGTCCACAGGCTGGCCGAGGATGAAGAGTTTGCTTTGGTCCACAGGCTGGCCGAGGATGAAGAGTTTGCTTTGGTCCACAGGCTGGCCGAGGATGAAGAGTTTGCTTTGGTCCACAGGCTGGCCGAGGATGAAGAGTTTGCTTTGGTCCACAGGCTGGCCGAGGATGAAGAGTTTGCTTTGGTCCACAGGCTGGCCGAGGATGAAGAGTTTGCTTTGGTCCACAGGCTGGCCGAGGATGAAGAGTTTGGTTTGGTCCACAGGCTGGCCGAGGATGAAGAGTTTGGTTTGGTCCACAGGCTGGCCGAGGATGAAGAGTTTGGTTTGGTCCACAGGCTGGCCGAGGATGAAGAGTTTGGTTTGGTCCACAGGCTGGCCGAGGATGAAGAGTTTGGTTTGGTCCACAGGCTGGCCGAGGATGAAGAGTTTGGTTTGGTCCACAGGCTGGCCGAGGATGAAGAGTTTGGTTTGGTCCACAGGCTGGCCGAGGATGAAGAGTTTGGTTTGGTCCACAGGCTGGCCGAGGATGAAGTGTTTGGTTTGGTAAAGAGACTTGCCGAGGATGAAGAGTTTGGTTTGGTCCACAGGCTGGCCGAGGATGAAGTGTTTGGTTTGGTAAAGAGACTTGCCGAGGATGAAGAGTTTGCTTTGGTCCACAGGCTGGCCGAGGATGAAGAGTTTGGTTTGGTCCACAGGCTGGCCGAGGATGAAGAGTTTGGTTTGGTCCACAGGCTGGCCGAGGATGAAGAGTTTGGTTTGGTCCACAGGCTGGCCGAGGATGAAGAGTTTGGTTTGGTCCACAGGCTGGCCGAGGATGAAGAGTTTGGTTTGGTCCACAGGCTGGCCGAGGATGAAGAGTTTGGTTTGGTCCACAGGCTGGCCGAGGATGAAGAGTTTGGTTTGGTCCACAGGCTGGCCGAGGATGAAGAGTTTGGTTTGGTCCACAGGCTGGCCGAGGATGAAGAGCTTGGTTTGGTCCACAGGCTGGCCGAGGATGAAGAGTTTGGTTTGGTCCACAGGCTGGCCGAGGATGAAGAGCTTGGTTTGGTCCACAGACTGGCCGAGGATGAAGAGCTTGGTTTGGTCCACAGACTGGCCGAGGATGAAGAGCTTGGTTTGGTCCACAGACTGGCCGAGGATGAAGAGCTTGGTTTGGTAAAGAGACTGGCCGAGGATGAAGAGCTTGCTTTGGTCCACAGGCTGGCCGAGGATGAAGAGTTTGGTTTGGTAAAGAGACTGGCCGAGGATGAAGAGCTTGGTTTGGTAAAGAGACTGGCCGAGGATGAAGAGCTTGGTTTGGTAAAGAGACTGGCCGAGGATGAAGAGTTTGCTTTGGTCCACAGGCTGGCCGAGGATGAAGAGTTTGGTTTGGTCCACAGGCTGGCCGAGGATGAAGAGTTTGGTTTGGTCCACAGGCTGGCCGAGGATGAAGAGTTTGGTTTGGTCCACAGGCTGGCCGAGGATGAAGAGTTTGGTTTGGTCCACAGGCTGGCCGAGGATGAAGAGTTTGGTTTGGTCCACAGGCTGGCCGAGGATGAAGAGTTTGGTTTGGTCCACAGGCTGGCCGAGGATGAAGAGTTTGGTTTGGTCCACAGGCTGGCCGAGGATGAAGAGTTTGGTTTGGTCCACAGGCTGGCCGAGGATGAAGAGTTTGGTTTGGTCCACAGGCTGGCCGAGGATGAAGAGTTTGGTTTGGTCCACAGGCTGGCCGAGGATGAAGAGTTTGGTTTGGTCCACAGACTGGCCGAGGATGAAGAGCTTGGTTTGGTAAAGAGACTGGCCGAGGATGAAGAGCTTGGTTTGGTCCACAGACTGGCCGAGGATGAAGAGCTTGGTTTGGTAAAGAGACTGGCCGAGGATGAAGAGTTTGCTTTGGTCCACAGGCTGGCCGAGGATGAAGATTTTGCTTTGGTCCACAGGCTGGCCGAGGATGAAGATTTTGGTTTGGTCCACAGGCTGGCCGAGGATGAAGATTTTGGTTTGGTCCACAGGCTGGCCGAGGAGCAAGATTTTGGTTTGGTCCAGAAGACTGGCCGAGGAGCAAGAGTTTGGTTTGGTCCAGAAGACTGGCCGAGGAGCAAGAGTTTGGTTTGGTCCAGAAGACTGGCCGAGGAGCAAGAGTTTGGTTTGGTCCAGAAGACTGGCCGAGGAGCAAGAGTTTGGTTTGGTCCAGAAGACTGGCCGAGGAGCAAGAGTTTGGTTTGGTCCAGAAGACTGGCCGAGGAGCAAGAGTTTGGTTTGGTCCAGAAGACTGGCCGAGGAGCAAGAGTTTGGTTTGGTCCAGAAGACTGGCCGAGGAGCAAGAGTTTGGTTTGGTCCAGAAGACTGGCCGAGGAGCAAGAGTTTGGTTTGGTCCAGAAGACTGGCCGAGGAGCAAGAGTTTGGTTTGGTCCAGAAGACTGGCCGAGGAGCAAGAGTTTGGTTTGGTCCAGAAGACTGGCCGAGGAGCAAGAGTTTGGTTTGGTCCAGAAGACTGGCCGAGGAGCAAGAGTTTGGTTTGGTCCAGAAGACTGGCCGAGGAGCAAGAGTTTGGTTTGGTCCAGAAGACTGGCCGAGGAGCAAGAGTTTGGTTTGGTCCAGAAGACTGGCCGAGGAGCAAGAGTTTGGTTTGGTCCAGAAGACTGGCCGAGGAGCAAGAGTTTGGTTTGGTCCAGAAGACTGGCCGAGGAGCAAGAGTTTGGTTTGGTCCAGAAGACTGGCCGAGGAGCAAGAGTTTGGTTTGGTCCAGAAGACTGGCCGAGGAGCAAGAGTTTGGTTTGGTCCAGAAGACTGGCCGAGGAGCAAGAGTTTGGTTTGGTCCAGAAGACTGGCCGAGGAGCAAGAGTTTGGTTTGGTCCAGAAGACTGGCCGAGGAGCAAGAGTTTGGTTTGGTCCAGAAGACTGGCCGAGGAGCAAGAGTTTGGTTTGGTCCAGAAGACTGGCCGAGGAGCAAGAGTTTGGTTTGGTCCAGAAGACTGGCCGAGGAGCAAGAGTTTGGTTTGGTCCAGAAGACTGGCCGAGGAGCAAGAGTTTGGTTTGGTCCAGAAGACTGGCCGAGGAGCAAGAGTTTGGTTTGGTCCAGAAGACTGGCCGAGGAGCAAGAGTTTGGTTTGGTCCAGAAGACTGGCCGAGGAGCAAGAGTTTGGTTTGGTCCAGAAGACTGGCCGAGGAGCAAGAGTTTGGTTTGGTCCAGAAGACTGGCCGAGGAGCAAGAGTTTGGTTTGGTCCAGAAGACTGGCCGAGGAGCAAGAGTTTGGTTTGGTCCAGAAGACTGGCCGAGGAGCAAGAGTTTGGTTTGGTCCAGAAGACTGGCCGAGGAGCAAGAGTTTGGTTTGGTCCAGAAGACTGGCCGAGGAGCAAGAGTTTGGTTTGGTCCAGAAGACTGGCCGAGGAGCAAGAGTTTGGTTTGGTCCAGAAGACTGGCCGAGGAGCAAGAGTTTGGTTTGGTCCAGAAGACTGGCCGAGGAGCAAGAGTTTGGTTTGGTCCAGAAGACTGGCCGAGGAGCAAGAGTTTGGTTTGGTCCAGAAGACTGGCCGAGGAGCAAGAGTTTGGTTTGGTCCAGAAGACTGGCCGAGGAGCAAGAGTTTGGTTTGGTCCAGAAGACTGGCCGAGGAGCAAGAGTTTGGTTTGGTCCAGAAGACTGGCCGAGGAGCAAGAGTTTGGTTTGGTCCAGAAGACTGGCCGAGGAGCAAGAGTTTGGTTTGGTCCAGAAGACTGGCCGAGGAGCAAGAGTTTGGTTTGGTCCAGAAGACTGGCCGAGGAGCAAGAGTTTGGTTTGGTCCAGAAGACTGGCCGAGGAGCAAGAGTTTGGTTTGGTCCAGAAGACTGGCCGAGGAGCAAGAGTTTGGTTTGGTCCAGAAGACTGGCCGAGGAGCAAGAGTTTGGTTTGGTCCAGAAGACTGGCCGAGGAGCAAGAGTTTGGTTTGGTCCAGAAGACTGGCCGAGGAGCAAGAGTTTGGTTTGGTCCAGAAGACTGGCCGAGGAGCAAGAGTTTGGTTTGGTCCAGAAGACTGGCCGAGGAGCAAGAGTTTGGTTTGGTCCAGAAGACTGGCCGAGGAGCAAGAGTTTGGTTTGGTCCAGAAGACTGGCCGAGGAGCAAGAGTTTGGTTTGGTCCAGAAGACTGGCCGAGGAGCAAGAGTTTGGTTTGGTCCAGAAGACTGGCCGAGGAGCAAGAGTTTGGTTTGGTCCAGAAGACTGGCCGAGGAGCAAGAGTTTGGTTTGGTCCAGAAGACTGGCCGAGGAGCAAGAGTTTGGTTTGGTCCAGAAGACTGGCCGAGGAGCAAGAGTTTGGTTTGGTCCAGAAGACTGGCCGAGGAGCAAGAGTTTGGTTTGGTCCAGAAGACTGGCCGAGGAGCAAGAGTTTGGTTTGGTCCAGAAGACTGGCCGAGGAGCAAGAGTTTGGTTTGGTCCAGAAGACTGGCCGAGGAGCAAGAGTTTGGTTTGGTCCAGAAGACTGGCCGAGGAGCAAGAGTTTGGTTTGGTCCAGAAGACTGGCCGAGGAGCAAGAGTTTGGTTTGGTCCAGAAGACTGGCCGAGGAGCAAGAGTTTGGTTTGGTCCAGAAGACTGGCCGAGGAGCAAGAGTTTGGTTTGGTCCAGAAGACTGGCCGAGGAGCAAGAGTTTGGTTTGGTCCAGAAGACTGGCCGAGGAGCAAGAGTTTGGTTTGGTCCAGAAGACTGGCCGAGGAGCAAGAGTTTGGTTTGGTCCAGAAGACTGGCCGAGGAGCAAGAGTTTGGTTTGGTCCAGAAGACTGGCCGAGGAGCAAGAGTTTGGTTTGGTCCAGAAGACTGGCCGAGGAGCAAGAGTTTGGTTTGGTCCAGAAGACTGGCCGAGGAGCAAGAGTTTGGTTTGGTCCAGAAGACTGGCCGAGGAGCAAGAGTTTGGTTTGGTCCAGAAGACTGGCCGAGGAGCAAGAGTTTGGTTTGGTCCAGAAGACTGGCCGAGGAGCAAGAGTTTGGTTTGGTCCAGAAGACTGGCCGAGGAGCAAGAGTTTGGTTTGGTCCAGAAGACTGGCCGAGGAGCAAGAGTTTGGTTTGGTCCAGAAGACTGGCCGAGGAGCAAGAGTTTGGTTTGGTCCAGAAGACTGGCCGAGGAGCAAGAGTTTGGTTTGGTCCAGAAGACTGGCCGAGGAGCAAGAGTTTGGTTTGGTCCAGAAGACTGGCCGAGGAGCAAGAGTTTGGTTTGGTCCAGAAGACTGGCCGAGGAGCAAGAGTTTGGTTTGGTCCAGAAGACTGGCCGAGGAGCAAGAGTTTGGTTTGGTCCAGAAGACTGGCCGAGGAGCAAGAGTTTGGTTTGGTCCAGAAGACTGGCCGAGGAGCAAGAGTTTGGTTTGGTCCAGAAGACTGGCCGAGGAGCAAGAGTTTGGTTTGGTCCAGAAGACTGGCCGAGGAGCAAGAGTTTGGTTTGGTCCAGAAGACTGGCCGAGGAGCAAGAGTTTGGTTTGGTCCAGAAGACTGGCCGAGGAGCAAGAGTTTGGTTTGGTCCAGAAGACTGGCCGAGGAGCAAGAGTTTGGTTTGGTCCAGAAGACTGGCCGAGGAGCAAGAGTTTGGTTTGGTCCAGAAGACTGGCCGAGGAGCAAGAGTTTGGTTTGGTCCAGAAGACTGGCCGAGGAGCAAGAGTTTGGTTTGGTCCAGAAGACTGGCCGAGGAGCAAGAGTTTGGTTTGGTCCAGAAGACTGGCCGAGGAGCAAGAGTTTGGTTTGGTCCAGAAGACTGGCCGAGGAGCAAGAGTTTGGTTTGGTCCAGAAGACTGGCCGAGGAGCAAGAGTTTGGTTTGGTCCAGAAGACTGGCCGAGGAGCAAGAGTTTGGTTTGGTCCAGAAGACTGGCCGAGGAGCAAGAGTTTGGTTTGGTCCAGAAGACTGGCCGAGGAGCAAGAGTTTGGTTTGGTCCAGAAGACTGGCCGAGGAGCAAGAGTTTGGTTTGGTCCAGAAGACTGGCCGAGGAGCAAGAGTTTGGTTTGGTCCAGAAGACTGGCCGAGGAGCAAGAGTTTGGTTTGGTCCAGAAGACTGGCCGAGGAGCAAGAGTTTGGTTTGGTCCAGAAGACTGGCCGAGGAGCAAGAGTTTGGTTTGGTCCAGAAGACTGGCCGAGGAGCAAGAGTTTGGTTTGGTCCAGAAGACTGGCCGAGGAGCAAGAGTTTGGTTTGGTCCAGAAGACTGGCCGAGGAGCAAGAGTTTGGTTTGGTCCAGAAGACTGGCCGAGGAGCAAGAGTTTGGTTTGGTCCAGAAGACTGGCCGAGGAGCAAGAGTTTGGTTTGGTCCAGAAGACTGGCCGAGGAGCAAGAGTTTGGTTTGGTCCAGAAGACTGGCCGAGGAGCAAGAGTTTGGTTTGGTCCAGAAGACTGGCCGAGGAGCAAGAGTTTGGTTTGGTCCAGAAGACTGGCCGAGGAGCAAGAGTTTGGTTTGGTCCAGAAGACTGGCCGAGGAGCAAGAGTTTGGTTTGGTCCAGAAGACTGGCCGAGGAGCAAGAGTTTGGTTTGGTCCAGAAGACTGGCCGAGGAGCAAGAGTTTGGTTTGGTCCAGAAGACTGGCCGAGGAGCAAGAGTTTGGTTTGGTCCAGAAGACTGGCCGAGGAGCAAGAGTTTGGTTTGGTCCAGAAGACTGGCCGAGGAGCAAGAGTTTGGTTTGGTCCAGAAGACTGGCCGAGGAGCAAGAGTTTGGTTTGGTCCAGAAGACTGGCCGAGGAGCAAGAGTTTGGTTTGGTCCAGAAGACTGGCCGAGGAGCAAGAGTTTGGTTTGGTCCAGAAGACTGGCCGAGGAGCAAGAGTTTGGTTTGGTCCAGAAGACTGGCCGAGGAGCAAGAGTTTGGTTTGGTCCAGAAGACTGGCCGAGGAGCAAGAGTTTGGTTTGGTCCAGAAGACTGGCCGAGGAGCAAGAGTTTGGTTTGGTCCAGAAGACTGGCCGAGGAGCAAGAGTTTGGTTTGGTCCAGAAGACTGGCCGAGGAGCAAGAGTTTGGTTTGGTCCAGAAGACTGGCCGAGGAGCAAGAGTTTGGTTTGGTCCAGAAGACTGGCCGAGGAGCAAGAGTTTGGTTTGGTCCAGAAGACTGGCCGAGGAGCAAGAGTTTGGTTTGGTCCAGAAGACTGGCCGAGGAGCAAGAGTTTGGTTTGGTCCAGAAGACTGGCCGAGGAGCAAGAGTTTGGTTTGGTCCAGAAGACTGGCCGAGGAGCAAGAGTTTGGTTTGGTCCAGAAGACTGGCCGAGGAGCAAGAGTTTGGTTTGGTCCAGAAGACTGGCCGAGGAGCAAGAGTTTGGTTTGGTCCAGAAGACTGGCCGAGGAGCAAGAGTTTGGTTTGGTCCAGAAGACTGGCCGAGGAGCAAGAGTTTGGTTTGGTCCAGAAGACTGGCCGAGGAGCAAGAGTTTGGTTTGGTCCAGAAGACTGGCCGAGGAGCAAGAGTTTGGTTTGGTCCAGAAGACTGGCCGAGGAGCAAGAGTTTGGTTTGGTCCAGAAGACTGGCCGAGGAGCAAGAGTTTGGTTTGGTCCAGAAGACTGGCCGAGGAGCAAGAGTTTGGTTTGGTCCAGAAGACTGGCCGAGGAGCAAGAGTTTGGTTTGGTCCAGAAGACTGGCCGAGGAGCAAGAGTTTGGTTTGGTCCAGAAGACTGGCCGAGGAGCAAGAGTTTGGTTTGGTCCAGAAGACTGGCCGAGGAGCAAGAGTTTGGTTTGGTCCAGAAGACTGGCCGAGGAGCAAGAGTTTGGTTTGGTCCAGAAGACTGGCCGAGGAGCAAGAGTTTGGTTTGGTCCAGAAGACTGGCCGAGGAGCAAGAGTTTGGTTTGGTCCAGAAGACTGGCCGAGGAGCAAGAGTTTGGTTTGGTCCAGAAGACTGGCCGAGGAGCAAGAGTTTGGTTTGGTCCAGAAGACTGGCCGAGGAGCAAGAGTTTGGTTTGGTCCAGAAGACTGGCCGAGGAGCAAGAGTTTGGTTTGGTCCAGAAGACTGGCCGAGGAGCAAGAGTTTGGTTTGGTCCAGAAGACTGGCCGAGGAGCAAGAGTTTGGTTTGGTCCAGAAGACTGGCCGAGGAGCAAGAGTTTGGTTTGGTCCAGAAGACTGGCCGAGGAGCAAGAGTTTGGTTTGGTCCAGAAGACTGGCCGAGGAGCAAGAGTTTGGTTTGGTCCAGAAGACTGGCCGAGGAGCAAGAGTTTGGTTTGGTCCAGAAGACTGGCCGAGGAGCAAGAGTTTGGTTTGGTCCAGAAGACTGGCCGAGGAGCAGAG